>AYEL01086932.1:0-31563 GCA_000484575.1 Olivierus martensii
CACAAATTTTTTACTTTCTGAAAAATGCAGAATTAAAAATTAACACAAACAACATTGACAAACACCAAAGCAGCCCAACAAGAACTGACAAATAATAAATGACATCACCCAATTCCATGTACGCACATGTTCTATACTACGAAATTCAAATGTCAAATTGTGAGACACCAATTCACAAGGTAATACATATTCAAAACTCTTCCAATTGAAAATATTTTTAAATTATAGAAAAACATTTTAGAAAATGTTAATGTTTTATGAAAGTCTTAATGTTTTATTTAAAATACAACTACAATAGTATATATATTAAAAATGAGAAATTCTACAATATAATAAAAAAGTAATCCACATGTATATTTAAAAACTATGCAAGGATTGCAGATATTCTGCCACTGTAAATTAATAAAAAAAGCAATCTTATACTAGATAAGAGTATAAAGTGTTTTTTTTCGCATTTGTTTTTCATAGATAAATGTAAAAATCTTATTTTTTAACTTTTTAAAATTATTTTTAAATTTCATATTTAAAAATATATGTTTATATAAGAAGTTTATATAATATTTGATATATGAAACAATTTAAATTCGATTTAAATATATATAATTTTGTAATTATTATTGAGGGATTAGAATAATATGTTGATGATAAAGGCTAAAAATGTTACTTAGTTAATTAACCTCTGTGAACCTGTTCATTGCTTTTCTATAAAATATTTGTAATATATGTATAAAATAGTTTATTAAAATCTATTTAATATTTTAAGATTTTTTGTTAGTAGTCATGTCTATCATTTAATATCATCTGATGCCATATCATTTAATTATATAATTTTGAATATTTAAAAATGGCAAATGTCCGAACTTCTGAAATATTTTTAATGTCTTTTGAACTATTCATTAGATTTTTATGAAATTTAGGCAAGCTGGTCATGTCTTGAAGATGATCACAAAAACACATCAATTAATCCTTTAACTGTAATAAAAATGCTTACTTTTAAACTTCAAAGCTTTTTGCTTAATAACTTTTTTGATGAGAATTTATAAAATTTAGCAGTGATCAGAATATTAATGTCAAATTTAAAGTGAGTTTAATTAGTCACGTAGATTCAAAATTTAAAAATGACAGATGTTTAATTTTCTGAAGTTCTCTAATAACTATGAAACTACAGTGAAAACTGAGTTCACGACCACCTGTGCAAGACGACCACATGACATAACGACCACGATTTATCGGAACCAAATTTTTTCCCATAGAAGTAATGTTATTTGACCCTCCATAAGACGACCACCGCATAACGCGACCACGACCATCATTTTAGTAGACAACCACGATTTATCGGAACCAAATTTTTTCCCATAGAAGTAATGCTATTTGACCCTCCATAAGACGACCACCGCATAACGCGACCACGACCATCATTTTAGTAGACCAAACAGCTTGACCAAACATAAAGTGAAACAGTCTATGACGACCATAATTTTTTAACTTTGCTACTAATTGATTATTTTTATTGCTTACATCAGTATGTTTTTTGTTAAATTTAAATTTCATTAAGTCAAACCACTGCAATTGAAAAAATTGCACCATAGGAATTTTTCCCATCATTCATACACGAGAATTATATAGAGCGCTGGAATGACAAAATCATATCGCATTAAAGTAAAAATGTCGCTATCTTTTTAATATGCATGTTTCTTAGATTTTTATTTTGATATGATAAATTTTGTATTAAAAATGGTAAAAATTATACTTGAATGCCTATGGCCGAAGTGATATGGGAGAAACAGGGAAAGTGAAAACAATCAGCAACCGGATCCGGATGTTTGTATTAATGAAATGTAATCTTACGTGATGTTAAACCATGGGATAAACGAAAAGTAAATTCCTTGAAATTAGAACAGTGAATAAAAATGATTGAAGACAGTAAGAAAGGTCTTTCTGACCAGCATTAATGGGTGGCCGGATGGCCGAGTGGTAACGCATTGACGTGCCATGCAAGAGGACCCGGGTCTGGTCCTGGATTTTTTCGGGGTACTGGGCCAGGCCCGGTGATCCCAATCCTTCACCATCCGTCCCCCCTCCACGGGTGTGGGTGCAGCCCGTGGTTGGAACTGGCTTGCCGTCTTAGTAATCTCCTTGATTGGAAAGGGGGCATAAAATATGCTTAAAAAAAAACAGCATTAGCAGAAAAATTTAACATGGGGAAAACACAGATCCACAAAATATTGTCTCAAAAAGAAATTCTGACTGAATGGAGGAACAACGGAAATCGCAATCTTAAGCAAAACTGTAAGAAACGTATTGAAGAATTAAACAATTGAAAATAATGAAAAATTGTTGTCTCAATTAAACATCAAACACTGCTTTTCCATAGAAATTATAAAAAATATAAGTGGAATGCGACAAAGCACTATTGATAGTTTTTTCCATACTAATTAAATATGTTGTATGTTTGAATAAATGATAAGCTGTGTTATAAATTGTAACAAAAGCATACGTTTTGATTTTATTAAAGCGTAATCGTTTTATTTCATTTAAGCATGCTGTATATTTAACCTGTATAAGCCGATCACCTGTACAAACGACCAATTTTGATTGGAACAGGAGATGGTCGTCTTATACAGGTTTTAATGTATTTAATAGATTTTTATGACATTCAACATCCAAGTTAAGCTACTGTAGATGATTTTGATAATATATACAGTATTTTAATACCTTATGTAATAATCATTTAAAATGAAAAAGAGGCAATTTATTCTTTCTGAACTGTTTAAAATTTCAATTAAAAATTTATATATGTATTAAAAATTAAAATAAAAGCATCAATACTATGATGAAATTAATTTGATGATTAATGTTCAAATACAATAGAATTAATAGTAGATTATAGTATTTAAAAAATAAAATCTATCATCTATAAGAATAACCTAATATCTTCCCTAAATTGGAATTCATTTTATCCCAAAGAAATTATTTATAGAAAAAATTGACAAAAATATTTACATCATAAAAATGTATTTTCTATAAAATCTTTAAATCAGTTACCATCTCATTTTTTGAGAAAGGAGAAACAATTTCTCTTTCTAGTATCAATTCCACGTTAATTGTAAGGTTCCAATTACTGATAATTCTTTTCTCTTTTCATTATTTTGTTATAAACAATCATTATTTCATACTTGCTTGTGCCTCGAATCATCAGTTGTTTTATATCTCTGCTTTTGCCATTTGATTCAATTTCACATGGCCATTGCAATTTGGGTTATTTTACAAATGTTCTTTGGCAAAATTTCTTTGTGTTCATTATCTGCCACAAAGAAAAAGTTCAAGAAATATAAGAATTTGTTTGTTAGAGAAAACTATGAAGGATATCTACTTACTTTTTTATGTTCGAATTCTTATACGTTGTGCTGAAGATGGCTTAATAACAGAAAGATCTACAAGTTTAATAAATTTATTTTCCACTTTTATAATTGAGCTGAATTATTTATATTGAATAAGAAGTCACTTTTAATAATTGAGCTGAATTATTTACATTGAATAAGAAGTGGGAAGAAATTATGCATTGATATATACTTATCTAGAACTTTTTAATTAATATGAGATCTTGATATTTATATCACAAAACTATTTAAGAAAAACATTCTGAAGAACATTTTAGCTTATTATTAATAATGCATAACTTAAAAACAATTGTCGCCTTACTGAAGCACAGCGAAAGTGGTACACGTTGAAAGGGGGCCGAAACATGCAAAAAATCCCTAGTGAACCAAGGTTCAAAGATCAAATGTTTACGAGATATAGACAAGCAAAGTTCTGTTTATTGCAAATGGCGTATGCGGTTTGACAGTGTGCCTGCCTCGCTGCTGTCTGCGACGCGACGCTTTCCATTCCCATGCTGCATTACCTATGCTGCCTAGTTGCCTCTGTATCTTGTAAATGTTTGACCTTTGACTCCTAGTCCATTAGGGATTTTTTGTGTGTTTTGGCCCCCCTTTTGATGTGTACAACTTTCGCAGTGCTTCAGTAAGGCGACAATTGTACTGAAAATAATAACTATCTTTCAGGTTTTGATTAAATAATATTATTTATATCATATATTTTCAATATTTTTAAGTTTTGAATTGGAACTGTTATTTAGTAATTTACTAAATATCAACACATTATTACCAAGCTTACAGAATCTGAGAACTATCTAATACCATTATCTCTAAATAGCTGTCTTGAACAAAATGGATAATATTTAAAAAAAAAATGGTCATTTTTGAATAAATGTTTTAACAGAATGGAAGAAATATTAATTTGCATTTTAACTTTGATGGTAATGATAATCTTTAACAAGACTATTTTAGTAGACTATAAAATTTTAATACCAGGTCGAGTCATAAGTAACTTCCAATGCAGCTAAGTAGAATTTATTGTTCGTATCTACCCGTTCCATTCCCATGCTGCCTAGTTGCCTCTGTATCTTGTAAATGTTTGACCTTTGACTCCTAGTCCATTAGGGATTTTTTGTGTGTTTTGGCCCCCCTTTTGATGTGTACAACTTTCGCAGTGCTTCAGTAAGGCGACAATTGTACTGAAAATAATAACTATCTTTCAGGTTTTGATTAAATAATATTATTTATATCATATATTTTCAATATTTTTAAGTTTTGAATTGGAACTGTTATTTAGTAATTTACTAAATATCAACACATTATTACCAAGCTTACAGAATCTGAGAACTATCTAATACCATTATCTCTAAATAGCTGTCTTGAACAAAATGGATAATATTTAAAAAAAAAATGGTCATTTTTGAATAAATGTTTTAACAGAATGGAAGAAATATTAATTTGCATTTTAACTTTGATGGTAATGATAATCTTTAACAAGACTATTTTAGTAGACTATAAAATTTTAATACCAGGTCGAGTCATAAGTAACTTCCAATGCAGCTAAGTAGAATTTATTGTTCGTATCTACCCGCTATGAGTTACCATGACAACAAGTTTTTGTTTACACTATATAGATGAGGCTTCAGTTAGTCTTATGTCAACTGTTTTGTGTGATACACGTTACGTTAAACTGTTTTTTTTAACCTCTGAAATGGAGGGTCAAAAAGTACATATTCGTCATGTAATGCTTTGGGAATTTAAACAAGGCAATAGTGCTAAGGCGACAGCTGAAAAAATATGCAGTGTATATGGTGAAGGACTAATAACTGGTCGGGCAGTTAGAAATTGGTTTATAAAATTCCGTTCTGGAGATACGACCTTAAAAGACGAACCGAGGGCGGGACGTCCTTCTGACTTTGACGACAACCTTTTAAAGGCAATATTGGAGCAAAATCCACGTCAATCAACAAGAGGTATAGCAAAAAGGTTGAATACATCACAATCAACTGTTAACCGCCACCTGCAGAAATTAGGGAAAGTCTGCAAGTTAGGAGTATGGGTACCCCACAATCTCAGTGAACGGAATAAAGAAGATCGCATGTCAATCGCTACAAGTCTGCTCTCACGGGTAAAAATTGAGCCTTTTTTAAACAGGATTGTAACAGGCGATGAAAAATGGGTTACCTATGACAATATAGTCTGCAAAAGACAGTCGCTTGATAAGTATCAACCACCCCTACCAGATCCGAAAGCAAACATCCATGGCAAAAAGATTTTATTGTGTGTATGGTGGGATTGTCATGGAATAATTCATCACGAGTTGTTGAAGTCAAATTTAACGATTACTGCGGATAGATACGTTCAGCAGTTGCAAAGAGTGCAAGAGAAACTCCATGAAAAGCGTCCTGCACTCGTCAATCGCAAAAATGTCATTCTTTTACACGACAATGCGCGACCACATACAGCAAGGGTGACTCAAGAAAATATTCTTGAGCTTGGATGGTCTGTTTTACCACATCCACCTTACTACCCGGATCTTGCCCCGACAGACTACCACCTTTTCTGTTCCTTACAAAACTTTTTGAATGGAAAAACCTTCAATTCTGAAGAGCAAGTCAGGCAGGCTGTCGAAAACTTCCAGTCCAAACCAACCACATTTTACAAGGAAGGAATTGATAAACTGCCAGGAAGATGGGAGAAGGTTATACAGAATAGTGGTGATTACATAATAAATTAATATAATTTTGTTATTTAATGAGAGCAAAATAAATGTCTGATAAAAAAACGGAAGTTACTTAAGACTCAACCTAAATAGGTTTAATACAGTTTTCACACATTACCTGGATCCTTTCATAATAGCGGTATTGGATGATCGATTATTAGATTAAATAAACTTTTTGAAAAAAACTATATCTCTAAGGCTGCAAAATATTTTTTGATTTTTAAAATATATTGTCTTTTTTTAAGTTGTCAGAACAAAATTTGTAGATTCAAAAAAATTTCCCATAAGAGCACGTGTTAAAAATACATTATACCTTTCGCTCTAAAATACCCATGAACGAATCATTTGACAAGTATTAATATCTGAATACGAAGCACTATACATACAATGGTTATAGATCATTGTAAATAAATATATTATTATTATAACGTATGCATGTCAAATCCAGAACTGGTATATAAAGTGAGAATTGGTTATTCCGAATGCCTTTTTTTGAAACATGATCTACGTTTATTTTCCTAAATACTTTATTTTAAACGCTTTAATATGATAAGTACTTCACTCACTTTTTCTTATTTGTGTCTTCTTGTTGCTGTGGTTAAAAAGTTATACTTTATAACTGAGAAAGACAAACCGTACTACACGACATAACCGTTCTGGTGGCTGTCAACTTGAAAGATATTGTTGCCAGTTCTCAACTATGATGATAAAAATAGTAACGAAAAATTAAAATTTATGAAAAATATTTTGATATTTAATTTTGGCTTAACAAAGACATAATAAAAATATTATAATCTTTAGTATTTTATCGAAATTTGATCTTATTCATATTTTTGTGCTTGACACTATTATTAAAGTTAGTTTAAAAATGCATTTCTGTCATTCTAAGTGATTCTCCCATATTAGATTTGTATAAGCAATGATTCCATTTTGCTCAGAGTCGAACACTTATTTCGTAAATTCCTGTTTCAGCCCGTTCTTTTTTCTCTTCCCCTGGAGAAAGTCTCCTGCATTGATCAGCGGGGAGTTTGCACCGGCAACAGTATCTCTTGTTTTTCAGCCGGCCCGAGAAAAAGCGGGGCCCAGTGCAAAGTTGTTGTGCGGGTGTAAATTCCTGTTTCAGCCCGTTCTTTTTTCTCTTGCCCTGGAGAAAGTCTCCTGCATTGATGCAGCGGGGAGCTTGCACCGGCAACAGTCTCTCTTGTTTTTCAGCCGGCCCGAGAAAAAGCGGGGCCCAGTGCAAAGTTGTTGTGCGGGTTTTTTAATAATAATAGAAAAAAAACAGTTTCGAACAAGAGTTGGATCATGCAGGATCTCGCAGGCCTTATGCGGTCGACCGCTCTGGATATGTTCATAGTACAGTGGTGCCTCGCAATTCGACACTAATCCGTAGCCGAACTAATGTCGAATTGAGAAACTGTCGAATTGCGGGACAACATTTCCCATACAATGTTGAATTGAGAAACTGTCGAATTGCAGGACAATATTTCCCATATAAGACTAAAAATAGATTAATTCGTTATCGGTCCCCATCCCACTCCTCTAACGGGTGAGATGAAAGAAATACACTATATTATTTACTTTATTATATGTATTTCACTACTGTATAACACACCAAATTACAAAATACGTTATTTTATACACAACAAACAATTTATTTAGCCCTTGGATGTTGGAATGAAGTCTTCCAGCAACCTTAGCAACCATAATCTTCTCTCTCTGTTGCAAAACGTTGCCACAGTTGTCGTAGGAAATGTCATACTCGAGTTACATTTGCAAAATGTTGCCACAGTTGTCCTAGGAACATCATACTCGAGTTACATTGAATTGTTCTACCTTTCTGCACTTTATCTAGCAAAATGTTGCCACAGTTGTCCTAGGAACATCATACTCGAGTTACATTGAATTGTTCTACCTTTCTGCACTTTATCTACATTTTAATTGTTCTACCTTTCTGCACTTTATTACCATACTCGAGTTACATTTTAATTGTTCTACTTTTCTGCACTTTATCTACATGTTTTTTCTTCGTCTCTTTACTCAATCAAATGTTTTTCATTACGGAATTATTCGTCTGGTTAGTTCTCCTTCAACCCATCCTTACATTTCACTCGAAAAAATAATAATAATTACAATTTTTTTTTACTTTCCGAAAAATGTAGAATTTAAAATTAATACAAACAACACAGATAAACACTAAAGTCGTCCAAAAAGAACTGATCTAAATAGCAAATGACATCACACAATTCCATGCACGCGCATGCGCCATCCTGCGAAACCCAATTGTCGAATTGCGGGACGTCGAATTGCGAGGCACCACTGTATCTGGGTGCACTAAAATGCTCTCATGTGGCTGACATTTTACAAGATGTCCCTTCACCTGCCTGGTGCTGTGCAGATTCATGCTGGTGTTCTTTTGAGGGGTGGGCAGAATAGGTTTGAATCACCTGGAAGCATGTACGACCGGAATTTGTTCTTTTCAGATGTCTCGTGTAAGTTTCAGCAGATTAATACACAATGTCCAAGAGTCTTGTTTGTCCTCCATAGCGTCTGGGTGCCCAGAGAGATTGCCCTGTTTTCGAGGCGAGAGAGCCTGACTGCACTCAAACTCACCAAATATGGGTGCTCTGCCGTAGTCTTTCGAGATCCAAATTCCTACAGGTCATCTGCCGGGTGGCCGCGGAGGAAGAGTGCTATGCTTGCATCCTGGAGAATTTGGATTCAATTCTGGGACTTACAGTTCCAATTTTTCAAGAGGGATCGAAACCGGCTTGTTGAACCCCATCCTCAACTGATAGCTGAGTCCATCAAGGAGTCGGCGGAGGCATCGAAACCGGCTTGTTGAACCCCATCCTCAACTGATAGCTGAGTCCATCAAGGAGTCGGCCAGATTAGCCGTATGGAAACATTTTGGCTTTCCACCCTGTGGACCTCGGTTCGAATCTCCATTCCGTACTTTGAAATATTTATCATGGGATTTCGAGCTATCAGAGAAATACGGAAACGGATGCATCTTGCGACGGTTCCGCTGTCGCGACTGGCTAAGCTGGACTATGGCCTCAGTGGAAAGGCTCTCCATGTGATTTATAAGAGGGCAATTGAAAGGTGGGCACGCTACGCATGCGGTTGCTAGTGGGACTCTGTCTTACCCGTTAAAAGGAGCGAGCTGTTGCTTAGGGCGCAGAGACAGGTGGCCGTACGAATTACGAGGGCATATCGGACTGTCTCGACACAGGCCGCGCTGGTCTGATGCCTTTGCTTGGTGGTAGGCAAGAGGCTGCCTTCTTCCGCACATTTGTGGTCAGAGAGGGCACTTCGCACTGTGGACATTGATGCCTTTGCCTTTGGTGGTAGGGAAGAGGCTGCCTTCTTCCGCACATTTGTGGTCAGAGAGGGCACTTCGCACTGTGGACAGATGTACCCGGCCGTTGCAGAAGGCTGCGAAGGAGACATTTGGGCGATCCATCACTCCCTTCGCGTCGGGCTTGGCTGGGAGGCTGGTGAACCGGCCATGACGGGAATCGAGATCTTTACCGACGGTTCCAAAGAAGGCGTTTATGTTGGTGCAGCCTACTGTGTGTATGCTGACGGGATACTGGTGCACAGTTCCGACAGATGAACCGGCCATGACGGGAATCGAGATTTTTACCGACGGTTCCAAAGAATGCGTTTACGTTGGTGCAGCCTACTGTGTGTATGCTGACGGGATACTGGTGCACAGTTCCGAGTACAGAATGAACGAAGAAGCTTCCGTGTTTCAGGCAGAGCTGTTCGCGCTCGATCGAGTGGCGCAATGGCTACTGGATCACCCTGATTCAGATACCTGTCACGGTTTACTCTGACAGCCAGTCGTCACTTCAGGCTCTAAGTGACGGATATCATCGAAGGCGTATGATACAGGAGATCTGAGGCAAGGTACTAGAAATAAGTCGTTGCAGAGCTACGTGTCCCGGTGGGTCCGTGGTTATACGGACATCATCGGGAACGAGGGAGCGGACTCTTTGGCCAAGTCATCGGCTAGAGGTTCGGTTGTGTCCGTGACCGTTCCTCTTTCCGCCAACTATATCAAAGGTACTTTGCTGCACCGATCGATGACAAACTGACAGGAGAGTTGTACAGTGGGTAAGACCACCCATGCTCTCCTGCCTGTGATGGGCAGTACTCCCGTTAACACTGACCGTCGTTTAATTCAGATGTTAATAGGCCACGGCAGTATCACCCATTACCTCTCCAGCATGGGAGTTGGTGATGGAAGCTGCAGCTGTGGCGTGCGGCATGGTGACGCGCTGCACTATCGAGGCAAGGTACTAGAAATAAGTTGTTGCAGAGCTACGTGTTCCGGTGGGTCCGTGGTTATACGGACATCATCGGGAACGAGAGAGCGGACTCTTTGGCCAAGTCATCGGCTAGAGGTTCGGTTGTGTCCGTGACCGTTCCTCTTTCCGCCAACTATATCAAAGGTACTTTGCTGCACAGATCGATGACAAACTGACAGGAGAGTTGTACAGTGGTTGACGTAGTTGTACAGTGGGTAAGACCACCCATGCTCTCCTGCCTGTGGTGGACAGTACTCCCGTTAACACTGACCGTCGTTTAATTCAGATGTTAACAGGCCACGGCAGTATCACCCATTACCTCTCCAGCATAGGAGTTGGTGATGGAAGCTGCAGCTGTGGCGTGCGGCATGGTGACGCACTGCACTATCTACTTCACTATCCCCACACGGAAGCTTTCCGGCGGGATCTTGATGATGTGGATTGGTTCAAGTCTGACCAGTGAAAGTGAAGTATGTCAAACGCTTGCAGCAAGTCAAGGGAATCTTGCGAAACTCAGGCAACTGAGAAACGCAATCGATCAGCTGTTGGACTGACTCGGTCGATCACGGAAGCTTCTTATTAAGGGGTAAGGATGTCTCATGGTGTACTCTCTAGATCTCACTCTGGAGCTGTCTCTAGTCGTCTCGATCCATCAGGGACGAGATGGAAAGTGGTGGTGACATCACTAACACAGCATAAACGTTTGTGACCGAGAATCCCGAGGGGGAGAGGAAGCTGCAAGCTTCGGATCGTTGCGGCACTTGATCCGGAGGGAGCGGCCGAGCTGAAACACCGAGAATCCCGAGGGGGAGGGAAAGCTGCAAGCTTCGGATCGTTGCGGCACTTGATCCGGAGGGAGCGGCCGAGCTGAAACTTTGGGCCTATAGGGTCAGTGGACCGTGGAGGCAGGATAGACGACACCGACCCGCGACCCAGTGGCGGGTCGGCGTCGATGATGATTAAACTGTGTTACAGACCTCTATAGTGCCTTTCAGCGAAGCAGAGCGTTGCTCTTTGATGGCATATGTGTGAGACCTAAAACTGAGCTGAGCTGGGGTTCGAGCCCGACCCGTCAATTCCTGTTCTCCACAATCTATAGGGATGGATAGTCTGTGAAGAGCTTATTTTGCCCCGCACTTAATACTCTTACTGAATAGAAAGTGGCATCATCTTTTGATAAAAAACCCAGCGTTAAGGTCGGCCGGATGGCCACGTGGTAAAGCTTTGGCTTACCACCAATAATTGATCAAAACTGGAGGATCCGGGTCCCACATATCTCCTCCTATATTTAAAAAAATATATATATAAAATCAAATAAAAACTATAATCAGATTAATTTATAACTGTTGTATATATTAAGATATTAAATTAGTTTTTATAAGAGATTATTATATGGTATTAATAATTGGTTAACTTATTTTTGAATAAACAGAAATCTCACGATATATAAAATTTAATTTCCAGAGGTGTATTTACGCTATTAATTAATTTGTGATAAAAAAAAATATATAAGTTATTCTAGTCTCAAGAACAGGAATTTCAAAAAAATCTCACTCTATTAATGCATAAGTATAATTTTCAAAAAACAATTTTGAATTTCATTTCATTTCATCCATTCACTAAAAATTAATTGATTTTTAAAATTAATTGAGAATTATATTCATATTTCTATTAATTATGTTACAAAAGGAATATTTTTAGATATACAATCATACCTCACCTTACGTCGTTAATTCGTTCCAAGACTCGCGACTTAAGTCGAATAAAAACAAAAAAAAACAACTTAGATCCCTACAAATAACCTCCGTAACGTTGCTAATAACATTTTTAAGCTTCTAAATAATTCTATAAATTAATTTGTATATTTTATTTATTATTTTATTCATTTTCATGTTCTCTTGTACGAGGCGTAGAAAGCTGAACAAAACTGAACTTCGGCGTAAAGATGCAGCGTCTAGCCATATAGCGGAAGTAACATCATCAGTATCGATATGTTACCATCAAAACCCAAAATTAGTTAAAACCCGATTTGCCTATATGAAACTAGTTGTAACAAAGCCCGTTCGTGAATACTAGTATTAACTAATCAGTAGTAAAATTCACTACATTTATTAGAAACTTCTGGTTTTCACTAAAATTTCTCTGGTTAAAACTCGATATGACTAGTGAAAACTAGTATTAACTAAAATTTCTTTTACGAGGATAAGCTTGATATTTTTCTAATCGTGCAATCATGCGTTAGGTGGAAAAATAAAAACATTTAATAATTGAATATATATGAACGTGCAATAATTGAAATCTATAAAATAAATATATTTATGAACATAGTAACTGAACTTTACAAAAGAAATATATTTATGATGCACATTGTTTCCGCATGGAAAACTGTTTTTTTTTTTTTTACATATTTTACGCCCTCTTTTCAATCAGAGATTACTAAGGGGGCGACACTACACCCGTGGAGGAGGGCCAGATGGTGAAGGACGGGGATCACCAGACCTAGTACTCCGAAAAAATCTGGGACCAGACCCGAGACGCGAACCCAGGTCTTCCTGCGTGGCACATTTAGAGTTGCAGAGAATTCCTTTCTTCTTGCACAAGTATCTTTTTGAAATGCAACATTTCTTGCAAATACGTGTGAATCCTTGTGGTGCTATTGCCGCTTTCCTACCTGTCATCCTCAAAAAAATATCTGTAAATTTGATACCTCTTCGGGCATCAGGAACTTCTCCCGACAATATTAACAAATACATAAAAAATACAAAATCTACCTGCAATATAATTTATCCACCTTTCCATCCTTAGTTCCGATCTTGTGCAGATCTTCATTTTTCCCAGCACAACTCTGATGATATTTTGAAAATTTGCCTTGGGTCTATCCATATCCGGGATTGGGATTATGGTATTATCTCCTATTTAAAGAAGGGGGTGGTGGCATCGGAAATACATTTCATTTTTATAGTCTGTTTAGACAAATTTTCGTGAGCTTCTCTGCTGGCTGATGTGATGCAAACTGTACTAGATCCAGCCTCATGTTCTTCTTCAGCAGGATTCTCAGCTTCGTTCTATCACCCATTCATCTTCTCGATGAATCTCTAGAGTTCGTCCTCATCTTCATTGTTTTCACAAAATTTGATGACAATGCTGAAGTCGCGAGTCCTCCTCTTGGATCTATCTCGAATATGGCTCGATAGGGTGACTGTTTTATTCCAGAATGAAAAGCTCAGTTTTTCATAAACTGAACAAATCGAAGGCCTTTAACTAACTGCTTTTAACTAGTAAAAACTGTAAATAATTGCAAACAAAGCAATTTTTCTGTCAATTCCAGTTTTCCCTAAAATGTCTTAGTGAATTCTAGTATTGACAGTTAATAATAGCATTCACAAACGGGCTTTGTTACAACTAGTTTCAACTAGGCAAAGGGGTTTTGACGGTAACAGATACACCGACATGTTTACATCGCGTTTTATGCCTGTGAAACTCAGCCTTTAATAAACTTTTATTTTTCCTATTAACAAAAAACCGATGAAAAATCGAAAACGATATAAATCGAAACGACTTAAATCGAGATATGACTGTATTTGTATTTTCTTAATATTGTTTTATATATTTCTGAAAATTTAATTACAATTATGAAATTTAAATATCGTATAAAGATCATCACATATAGTTATTACTTCATATATAAAAGGCTGCTGATCGAGGAATGATCTAGAACAGTGAAACTATTTTCGTTTCCGATTCCCAATTTTATGCAAAATTTTGTCGCCATCCATGAATAGACAGTAGATGTTTTTTTAATCGTTAACGTAGTTAAAGTGAAATTCTTTCTGGGATTTGCGCTTATGTTCCTGTCTTATTAAAGGTCTGAATAAAACACATAATTTTATGAATGGTTTTATTTATGCATATGGGTATAAATATTTTTTAATGAAAAATACTTTTAAAAAACTTTACATCATAAGAATTCAATGTGAGGTATGCCCTGTACTAATATAGACATTTCTTTTCGTAAAAAAATATAGTTCTATTTTTATAAATAATATAATTTCATTTCACTATTTTACTGGTACCTGATGCTTATTGAAGAAAAGCTTTATATTCTTTATTGTCAAATAAATTTCTTTGAATTTGGCGACCCACAAAAACCACGGTTTGCGCACCATTGCTCTAAATTAATGATCACTAAATTATGATGCGCGCACTTTTGGGTACTACTACTTACCGCCATGCAGCAAATCCAGCCATAACCAATGCGTTGAGAATAATGTTTTCAATTCCGGGATATCATCATATCATTCCGGGATCATCTTGCTTTTCTATTTTTATTGTTCTTGAAATAATCTAAAGAAGATAGGTTACAGCTGTGAAATATCTCACACTGTTTTTATTTTCATAGCATCAGATATGTGATAGCTTTTTATACGTGGTGATCCTTAATAGTTAGGACAGTATCAAATCATGGATTTCTATGATCAAAATACTGAAAAAGTTCTTATAAAAACGCTGCATTTAAAAGAAATATGCACATTTTTATAGTACAATGGAGTCTTTTTCAAAGATGGCAAAAGAAACCGTGTGTTTAATTAAACGAAATGGATAAAGATAGTTTGGAGATTTTTATTTTAGCAAGAAAAGATATGAACTTTTTTCCATATTATGTAATACAATATAATGTTTGTATTATTTGAGAAATGTACAGAAAGATAACTGCCATCACTGATCATCTCAATCACGTTATTTCGAACAGAATCTCTCAATTTTATTAATGTATTAATGTTATTGAAGATTATAAGTTTTAATTTATTAGCAAAATTATTAAATTATTGATAAGACAATAGTGACGATGAGCTACTGAAATCTTATGTTGTAGTGAGATAAACAAATATGGAGATAGTGAGAAAACTCTAACAAATACAAAACGATCAATAACAAAAACACTCAGTTTTCTATTATAATGTTGGTCATGTGATTTTCGTATTTCCTATTGTGTTTTCTCGGCTTGTTCGACTTTTCGGGCCGGTCCCTGAAAAGTTTCAAAATCGGGGTTTCACTATACTAATAATGCAAAAAGCGGAAAAAATACACCACAAACGGCAAGAAATGTTGTTTTTGGCGAGCGACTCAGCACAGGTGGTATCCTATCCAATGTGACTGCCAGCTGTTTTGTTTGTACTGCTGAATTACCATTAGAGTTTTCTCGTGACCCCTCTGGGGATCGCGACTCACACGGTTTGAGCACCATTGATTTAAAATATTGAGAATGTGCCCTTGCAAAAAATTTTCTTTTTTTAATGTCTCTTTCCATGGAATTGTGGAATTTATTTATTTTTTTTGGCATTTTCAATTCTTATACTTTATGTGACTTTCATTAATTTTTAATAATTCATTAATAATAATTCAGAAGGTTAATAACTCATAATATCGGGTCGCAGGCTCCAGTTTTTTAAAAAAGTCCGAGCCTAATCTTTTGAATTCCATCCTTCAACTTTCTGAATGATCCCACATCGGCCTGATGGCCGCGTGGTAAAGCTTTGGCTTACCACCCTGGAGGATCCGGGTTCAAATTTTTTATTTTCATAACATCAGATATGTGATAGCTTTTTATACGTGATGATCCTTAATAGTTAGGACAGTATCAAATCATAGATTTCTATGATCAAAATACTGAAAAAGTTCTTATAAAAACGCTGCATTTAAAAGAAATTATTACCATTAGAGCAATCTATCCAATATATTTTTAAAATGTTTAGGTTTAATTTGATATTAGTCTCTTAGGTTATATTAGAGTATATATAGTATATTAGGAAAACTGGTTTTGATTATTTGCATATTGATTTCTTCTATAATTTCAGTTATTCAATTGGTCTTTAATACACCCCTCATAATTTCCAGAATGTTCACAAACTTATAAGTATATATGTTTTTCTATCTATGATTTGAAAAAAAATTTACTTGAAAGAACATTGAAATTCATAATACTGTAATATTTTATACTCTAACTAATGAAAATTGATCATATTACCAATCTTCATTGTATTGTCCCAAGAAGAATTTTTTTAATTGGAAAATTATCTCAGGCAAAGAGACAAACTAAGCACCATGCAGAAATAGATCTTTATTTCAGAAAGAAACACTTTCAACCTTTCTCAACAGGTCTTCGATGATGGGTGTTGGCCAGTCTGTGATGGGCTCTACAAGTGGCCGCCGCCAGATACAGTATATCCCATGAGGATATGGCGGCGTAATCTAATTAAGCTAATCTGAATGATCCCACCATGGATATTTGCCAGCTTGTTGCTTTAACAATGTTAAAAGTATCCCATATGATTCGGTGGAAAAATCCAAACCATAATATCATAAATCCGTCGGCTAAATTGGCAGAGTTAAACTGTTCAGGTTTCTACTCTGGAGGACCTGGATTCGATTTTTGGGTCCCATTCCTTGGAAATATTTATCATGTGGACCGAACTCAGCCATCGATCCCCGTCTTCCACAATCCAGTTGAACCCTTTTTTTGGTCAACAGATGACGCCACACTCCATTCTATTTTTTTTTTGTTTGTTAACAGATGACGCCACTTTCCACTCAGTAAGTGTACTAAGTGGCGGGGCGAAACAACCCTTTCCACAGGCTGCCCACCCCTGCGGAGAGGTCAACCGGATTGTGGAGGACGGAGATTGACTGGCCGGGCCCGGAACCCATGATAAATATTTTCAAGAGGTGGGACCCGCGACTTGAACCCGGGTCCTCCAGAGTAGAAAGCCGAAGAGTTTCCACGCGGCCAATCCGGCCGACCCAGTTGACCCCTTTGCAGGGGTGAGCATGTTCTTCACTTCTTAATATGGAGGGTATGTCGGCCGAATTGACCGCATGGAATCGCTTCGGCTTTCTACTCTGGAGGACTAGAGTTCGAGTCTCGGGTTCCACCTCTTGAAAATATTTATCATGGGGCCGGGCCCGATCCGTCAATCCCTGCCTCCACAATCCGGCTGACCCCTCAGTAGGGGTGGACAGTCTGTGGAAGGGCTTGTTTCGCCCACCATTTAATGTTCTTCTGAATGGAAAGTGGCGTCATCTGTTGACAAAAAAAAAAATATGGAAGGTATAGCAATTGTAGAAGATTTTTTTTGCCTTACCAATTAGACTCTATCAGAATGGAACATCTATTACCCAAAAAAATTATTATTCTTTAAATAAATATATATTTTTATATGATAAAAATATATATTTATTTAAAGAATTTGGCCAATATCAAACGTTAAGTATGATAAATATTTTAATTTTCAATCTCTCATTATAATAAGTTAGATGAGCATGTCCAAATATTTCTTCTTCAAAAGTTATATATTATCAGCAAATAATAAAAATTTAAATGTTTTTATGCTAACAAAATATTTCAAATAAAAAAAAGCAGACGTCTTAATCATTCGGCGATTTTTCGCACCGTCAGAAATTTTTTTTCCGGAATCGCGTTCATGTGAATAATATAAATGACAAGCTGACAAATATAATAATAATTATATAAAATATATAAAATATAAATAACAAATTGAAAGACAGCTGATCCAAATCGTCGTAGCTCTGATCTATTATTATAACGTCACTTTCATCTGAATAAGATAAATAATCTTCGGTAAATGTCTGATCGAGATCGCACTGATATGTTGTTGCGACATATGAAGCTTCATCCATTTCAATTTGTTCTTCAATCGATTCATCATTATCGGAAGTGTCATCATCTTCACATGAACAACGTTTACTACTAAACAGAAGTCTAAATGTATTCATTTTCTCTCGATAATGATGTTAAATGCCTTAAAAAATAAAATATGCTTCTCATGAACTGAATAATCAATTTTGGAAAATAAGGATATCGTTGAATAGAAAGCTCATTTATTTTTAAACAATAATTGAAATTTTTTAATCTTAGCTTAGAACTTGTTTGACAATTTATAATTATTTTGACTTTGAATCTTATAGTTATAGCAAGAGCAGTGTATACTGTAAAATGAGGTTTGACTGTATTAATTTGTCACTTTTGTATATTCAGTTATATAGATTAGATTATCACACTATCTTCTCTCTTGTAAACATATTTGAATATGAGAGAGAAGAAAGTGCAATAATCTAGTTTAATCTTAGCTTAGAACTTGTTTGACAATTTATAATTATTTTGACTTTGAATCTTATTTTATTTTAACAAATTTTTACTATTTATTTTATAAAACATCTTCCCATGCGACAGTTATAATGATTTGGAAAAATATACAGAAAGGTGATTTTTGCATTATGTACAGTATTTCCCTTTGTGTCTTTATCTTTTTTCTTCATTAAATATAATCCATATAGTCTTATAAAAATCAATTCAATAATAAAAATAAATATGAAATTTTAATCCTGAATATTTTCGATTTTTGATTCTTTCTTTACATTCCAAAATGAAATTATCATCTGAAGGATCCGGATTCAATTCCCGATTCCATATCTCCTAAATATTTTTCAGGAAGGGTTCGAACCTAACTTTTTAAATCCTATCATTTACTTAATGGCAGACCTCATCGTTGTGTGAGTGACCTTGGTGGGCACTGAAATGCCTGCAAATTAGTAACCTACGGATGGAAAGCAGTTTAAGCAAAGAAGAAAGGTAAATAAATTTCATGATGGACTGTTAGCAAAGTTTAGATCAAATACAGTACTTCAATACCATTATTAGAAAAAATGAGTCGGCCGGATGGCGCGATGAAAGCGCTGCCGGGTTCAATTCCCGATTCCACACTCTTCAGATTTTTCCGACGGAGTCCGAAAAAATCAACTCATCTGAATACCATTTACTTACTACTTATCACACTAAAACTTTGTAAGCTTATTCAGTTTTTTGTGCTAAATTCAAAAATTTTATTATCAAAGATGAGAAAAAATCAACTCATCTAAATACCATTGATTTACTACTTATCATACTGAAACTTTGTAAGCTTATTCAGTTTTTTGTGCTAAATTCAAAAATTTTATTATCAAAGATGATAAGATCATTGATCAAATTTGACCAATGTTTGAGAACAAATCTTTGTGTAAATTTAATATTTCCTGCTACCTTTGGAAAGAGCAGATTTTGAACTACAAAAATAATGGTTTTCTAGTTTTGAGTCTTGAACTTCTTCAAAGTTAGATTATTATGACATGGAATAACCCATTTAACTTTCTTATATCTGTATATATTTTTGAAATATTTTTGTTAACAGGTTTAAATGGAATTTTCAATTTTAATGGGGGGTGAAAAAACGAAAAAGTTTTCTATTTTAGACAAGTTTAAGTAATAATATTCTATAATCTCCTTAGTTAACTGTCGGCCGGATGGCCGCTTAGTAAAGTTGTGG
Organism: Olivierus martensii; assembly: GCA_000484575.1. Classification (NCBI taxonomy): domain Eukaryota; kingdom Metazoa; phylum Arthropoda; class Arachnida; order Scorpiones; family Buthidae; genus Olivierus; species Olivierus martensii. Next base: position 19,793 of record AYEL01086932.1, read on the forward strand.
CTTACTATCCTACAGTTTCAGTTTTTCAGGAAGGGTCAGGGTCCGGGCCCGGCCCGTTGAACTCCATCCTTCAACCATTCGGTTGACCCCATCATGGGTGTTGCCCAGCCTATGATGGGCTCTACAAGTGGCGGCTGCCAGATACAGTATATCCCTCGTGTGATATGGCGGCATAATCTATCTAACCAACCAACCTCCATTTCAATATTCATTAGTTTTGAAAACTTATTTTTCAGCTTAAGAAATTTAAAATCTGATATTAGTGAAAATTATTTAATTTCCTCTACCGTCTCGGACTATTGCAACCGCTGAATTACAATCATTGATTAATGATTATTACTATACAGTATATCTTGTATCTGTATCTCTTGTGCGATATGGCGACTAACCTAACTTACTATAAAAAAAATAGTAAAAAATGCTCCGCCGGAGCACGAAAACCGTCGATGTCGGACACTGAACATTTGTCGTAGGCTGCCTTGTCTTCAACATTTCAGTGGAACCGTCTCGGACTATTGCAACTGCTGAATTTAGTCGGCCGGATTGGCCTCGTGGAAACGCTTCGGCTTTCCACTCTGGAGGACCCGGGTTCTCTTGTATCTGTAATTTAGTTAAATCCAGGGTAAATCAGGATGATGATGAAATTCAACAAACTCAAAACTTTTTTTAGACTTTGAACCACGAATTTTATGAAATTCAGCAACAGTAGCCAACCCATTAAAATTCACTTTGATAAGCGATTAATTCATCATTTTTTTAAACTAGCAATTATTAAAATTTCCTGAAGTTACCTTGTAATACTAAAGAACTATTCGATAGCATGTTCTAATCCCTAATGTTTATTTCAAAATAAGAGACGATCAGAAAGCAAGCAATTAGTCTCACTTGCTAATTGTTCCTACATTTATAATTGGAAAATTACTTTCCTTTATTACGTCGTCAGTCACGTGTGGCGTAACATGGGGAATTTTGTTTCAATTTTACTATTAAGAAATTATATTCTATTAGTACATGAAATTTTAAGTTTTAAAATGAATACAATACTCGATTTAAAAAAAATCTAAGTAATAAGAATTATATTTGTAATCTATGAATGGTTTTATTTCAAATGAGTAGTCAATACGCTATTTATGCGAATAATTTTATCAAAAAATGCGTTTAATACAAATATTTTCGATAATGAATGGAATACTGTACATTTTGAAAATTCTAAATTGTTATTTTAATTGATCAGTGAATAAAAAATATAATTTAGCCGATACATAAATTTTGATGAAAATCAAAATCATAGCAGTTTACATTTATAACAGAAATTTAAAGAAATATTAGTAATGTTTAAAATGATTATTACTTTTGTAAACATTTAATATCTGATCATAATAATTATTTTTCTGCCAGATATGTCTCATGATTTATAATAAATTAATTTGGATATTACATTTACAAATAACATTGTAAAAGGCAAATTTAATGTTATGAAATATTCTATTTTAAAAATTCTGCTATGAAATATTGTAGAATTCGTATTTTGTAACTGTAGTGTTTAAATTAATAAACAGACTGACACCAATTGACAAAAGGAAAAAAAGTCATTTTCTGCCCTTGATTTTTCAATATTACACAGCTGATTGATGTGCAATCAAGCCTTGAACATAGCATGACTTTCTACAAAGCACATATCTACAGTTTAAATTAAAAACTATGAAACAATAAATAGATAATGACACTTTTGGTTGAACTCGCGAACATTCACAATTTTTTTTTCGATTATTACAGAGGCTATTTTCAGAATATCACTGACAACTTATTTTATCTCAAAATTTCAAGATTGATCCCTTAAAAGATAAATTATTTGTATCAAGAAAAATTTCCACTTTTAATTAGATATTGTTCATTGGTGTTTACAAATATCTTGTGGAATTTCGTTGTTGAATTATTCAAACAGAACAGATCTAATGACTTATGAATAATGATTGATAGCTTTGATATTAGTAATTTCTTTTGAATGATATCTAAAAATTTCATAAACCGTTTATACATTTCAATAAAAATTTTAAATTCACAAAAGTTAAGTATCATGCCAGTGATATAACTGATACTGAGAATTTTTTGTATTTAATAAATAACTTCATACTATGCAAAATTTTTATTGCTCACAGTCATTATATGGATGATAAAGTAAAAAAATTCTCTAATCAAGATATAATAAATTATATATCGTCAAAACAACAAATATAAAGGAATAAAATTCATTACCAAAAATTTATAATAAATAAATAAATAAATATATATTTCATCAGTAGTTGCACTAGTTCATGTGCATTAAAATTTTAAAAATTTGTTTTTGCACAATATACAATTCTTTTTAAAATCGAGCATTTCACAAAACTTTACTCATAATTCGGCAATTGAAATGCATTACTTTCAAGAGAATTGTTATACAATATTCCAAAACATGAAAAATTTACATGCCGAAAGATAGGTAGATAAACAGCCTGTAGTAATTACAGCAACAATTTGTTCATTGAACACAAACACCTCCAATTATTTTTTAAAATCAAATACTGTACATTAAACACTAGATTTCCATGTTGTAATATTACAAAGAAAGTCATTTACAATAGTGGGATGATTTCTGTTGATAAAAATTGCAACAGATCATCTTGACACACAACACTAAGTGTGAAGGGGCACTAGGTCTCAATCCAGCCACAAATGAGCATGACTGATAATCAAATAGCAAAACAAAATGATTGTGAAGATAGATACATTATGAATGTAAAATAACAAATACCAGATATCTGATTCTTGATGAACAGAGATTATTAGAAATTTTCAAATGGAACATATTAATTCAGAACAAGAGCTTATCATGATACTTCAATTATCTGTTTAGAAGACCAATTTTGTTATTCAAGTACCAAAGTGTTAATCAGTTATAATAGTATTTATCAATTATATTATACAGTATTATGATACTGGTTAAATGAAAAGTGCATAAATCTTTCTAGAAACTGTAGTACAGTAATAACAAAAGAGACATTCAAGATATATAGCTAGTAAATGCCTTAATACCTAATTGGCTAGTCAAACAACAAGCCTATACTAGATATTGTTTTGGCCACTAGAATACACTAGTTATGAATCTTGTAGTGAGTTTGTAGCTGGAATAACTATACAACCAAACCAATAGACTAGAGAGAGATTATGGTCCATAGTATGGCAGATTGTATCAATGCAGGCACCTGTTTCTTTGTGAGACACATCTAAAGTGCAACTAATGATTTGAACAAATCTGGTGGTGGATTTCAAAGACTGTGCAAAGTCCTATTTCTTCTTCTCTCTGTTCAGAATCTGTATATGACATTTTAAACAAGAAATTAAAGTTTGACTTCATATAACACTAAAACAAATCAATATCCCTGATGTTTTCTCTTTGTCTTCCAATTTACACTTTCTTGTCACAGCAGTCAATTGATAGTAGCTGAATGTACATATATGCACTTGTGATGCCAAAAGAGAATTCCTATGTATTCTCATTTAAGTTTCCCAAAAGGTTTTGTGAATGTACATATGGAGTCTTCCCACTTCTTTCAAATAGATTATATCAAAGAAATTCTAGCAAAGCATATTTTCAAAATCCTCAACATCACATTCAGTTTAATGTCCTGAATTTTCAACTACAGAACAATTGTGCAAATGTCTCACAAATTCTTGTATTGAATTCTAAAATTTCTAACAATGTCCCTGTATCAATAACAGGGCATTTAACAACTTTGTCAAAACTTACATTCAGGATCTCACCCAATCTGTGGGATGTCTGAAACATTAAAATAATACATTAACAAAGATTTTATATAAAAAATAAAATATAATAAACAATTTATTGAAATTTAAATTAAAATCGGTTAGATCATTTTTATACACAAATTCAATTTTATAATTCATTTACAGTAAAATTTGCCATTAGTTTCTTACCTTGGTTCAATACTAATTTTTATAAATTAATAAACATTTCAAAAATTATAATTCACAAAAATCTTACTAACTAAAAGACTACAGTTTATGTCATTTAAACAAAATTATGATTGAAATACCTTTGTATATCTTTTAAAACTGCTTTTTCTGTTAGCTTATTACCTAAATGCTAAGTAATTATGTTTTATAGTTTTTAATATTTGTTTGAATGAAAAAAATTTAGCACAAAAAAATAATTTACTCAAGCTGGTAGAAATAGTAATATTTCCATCTCTCTTATTCATTATCTTTAAACAATATTTAAATGTGAAAAATTACTTTAATACTAAATAATTTATAATATTATATAAAAGAGAATTGATAAGAGATAAAAATCTAAAATACAGAAAATTTTAATAAATTTCTGTATATCTTTTGAACTCTTCACTTAATTATATCAAATTTTATTTTCTAAAATCTTGTTCTGGCATCTCATTACTCCAACCTGTACACTGCCAAATATTTATAAATATTCCACTTGCCATATTTCATGAATAAGTTAGGCTTATTACATTTTTAATCAATCAAATACTGTCAATTTATAAGAGGCAATTGATAAGTTAACAAAAGCATGCAGGAGCCTGATGGCATCAGGTATGGATATGGGACTGTTCCACAAAAAAAAGCAACTCTCAAGCTATAAGAGAAAATTGTTCAAAATCTCCCACAGTAAATGCACTGCACACCATACTGGCACTGTGTGCATGACAATTGTATTGGTTGCATAAAGTTTTGTACCTAAGCGGAAGGTGTTTGGCTTCCTTCCAATAGTTCAAAACATAAAGCAAGCGCACAATTACCGAGAAAAGCTTCTTATCGAGAAATTTAGTGATTTTCTAAGACGGAGTGAAGAAATTATAAAAAGCTGTCGAAGGAAATGTCGACGGGATGTCGTATCGGACGTCGAAAAGAACACACGTGCCAAATTTCAACGCTCTAAGTTCAATAATAAAGGCATAAGAAGAAAAAATCGAAAAGCGCATTTGGCACTCTCTGCACCTGAATCATATTATAACTGGCGCGGCAGCGCCAGTTATAATAAACCTTAGTTAACTATTCCGCTGCCTTTCTAGCCTTCTGTTAATTATTGCTTAGCTTGGCTATACTTGTATAGATACGAAATAAATAGCTGTTAGGAAAGGCCCTGATTATATGGATTATTAATTGGATGATTGGAATTTTTTAATGGCAATTAGAGAATGAAGTGTTGATAGATGAAAAAGTTAGATATGCAAACATTTTGTGTCTGCAGTTTAATGGCACATATTATTAGAGAATGAAGTGTTGATAGATGAAAAAGTTAGATATGCAAACATTTTGTGTCTGCAAAAAAGCTATTATTTGCAGAAACACACTAAAGATTTAATTTTCTTCTATTCTAAATATTACTTTTGATTAAAACAATTTAGTTTTTGAAAGTTACTGTTTATTAATATTAAAACTAAACTGATATGCACCTATTAAATTAATAATAATAAACACTATTATTAATTTTATAATCTTTAACATTATATATGCTATTAATGGAAAATTCGATTAATATATTCTAGAGTAAATTTACTTTAATGAACATACCATTTATCCGTATTCAAAATATGGAAAAATGGTATTATAATTCAAAACATACCATTCATCTCATATTTTTGAGAGTATGAAACGTGATGTTAGATTTAGAAGACAATTAAGTGCATTATTTCACGTTCATAATAAATTATACAGATTTACTGTTAATATTTCATCATCTTGATTTATTAAGGATAAAATTGATATTTATAATTTATCTCGACATTAACGACAATATTAATATGTTCCTTATTTATCCTGACATTATAATAATTTTAGGAGCTTAAATTTAAAGCTATAATATTTTGGGATGTTTTCCTTTAATATAAGCTATAACTTTTTAATGTGATTATGTCAATATTTTTTTTTTCAAATTAAAAAAAAAATTAAGAAGATATTATCAATTCCCATTCTGGACCTTTTAAAATATTGTATATGCATGTTATATATGGTTTTTTTTTATAATACTATATTTTTTAGCGCGCTTTCAGAAGCAAATTGAAGTTATGAATCATCAAATTAAAAAAAATTAAGAAGATTATCAATTTCCATTCTGGACCTTTTAAAATATCGTATATGCATGTTATATATGGTTTTTTTATAATACTATATTTTTTAGCGCGCTTTCAGAAGCAAATTGAAGTTATGAATCATTACTGTATGTCTGTTGTCTATTTATTAATTGGTAAGATTTTTGGTAAAAATCTACCATCAAAAATAAACTCGATGCCGCGCCATATAACATCCTAATTTCAACCATTTAAAAATGGCGAACATTCAAACTTCTAATATGCTCTCTTAATATATCCTGAACTATTTATTAAATTTGCACGAAATTTATCAGGATGGTTAAATCATTGAAGATGATCTCGATGACATATGAATTAACCTTCTATCTTCAAATATTTAAAAATGGCTGTTTTTATTTTACATAAACATCAAAGATTTCTCCCTAATAACTTTTGAACTATTTGATTTGAATTTCGTAAAATTTAACAGGATAATTATGCAATTAATGTCGAATTGAAGCAAGATTAAATAACTCTGCAGATTAATCTGTTTAAAAATGGCAGATAATCAATAATATATTCTGAGATTTCCGTATAACAACAATGGAACTATTTAATAGTCTTTTATGACATTCAATACATAAATTATGTCATTAAAGATGATTTTGATGACATATATTTTAGTCTTTTATCTCTTCTAAACTAAAGGATACTTTTGGAAAATAGGCGATTAATTCTTTCTAGAACTGATTTTTTATCCCATTTAGGACATCACAGAAAAATCTCTTCACTTATGTTTCTATGCAGCTGTTCACTTTATACCACGCATAGGATGTCGTAATATAATATAAAATGCAATATATATACTGTAGATTAATCGACTTATATTCGCACCGGACATCTCAATAACGTGATAAGGAGTGTTATACTGACAGAGACAAATTATCGCAAAGCAAATATTATTTTTCAGATCGTTTTTCTGGATGACGGATCATATTTCTCTACCTCCTTCCAACCATACATCATTTAACTCTCTGCCGAATACACATAAATTCTAACTACTGCAATCTAAATTTAGAATTATGAAAAGAAAATAAATATCTGTTTTTATTTTACATTAAGTATTTAAAATTTTTTTCTATTTTATAATAAATATTCAGAGACTAAACATCACAAACCATTTAAATTTTAGGGAAACATTCTTTATTAACTCAAGTACGTGTCAACTAATTGAATTTTGTACATGATCCTATTACAAGATGGTAGGTCGTTAGAAACTTTATGTGGTACGTGAATAATATATTCATTTAAAGTATTTTAGGTAATGTTTTATAAAATTATCTTACAAAATTGCATTACTTATTAAACCATTAAACAAATTTTTTTTCTATGATTGATTTTTATTTTTAGTTAATAGAAAATCGCAGTATACTGTCAAATCCTCTTCTATTTTATGGTTTTAGATTTTTATTGATACTAATAAATATTGTATTTTTACTTCTTGTTTCTGGCTTTCGTCAATTTTGTAGTTGATTTCGATATTTTTTTCTAATTTTATCTAGTTATAATCTTTGAAAGAATTTTTCAGTTTCATCAATGAAATGAATAGTTCATCCTTGCATGTCCAGACTCAGTTAATGCATCGAAGAGCTTCTCAATCTGGGAGTCTGGATAGAATATTTATCCTTTTTTCTGTTTCTTGTTGAAGTAAGTGTATTTTATAACACTACCTCTTAAAAAGTTAATTCAAAACTGACGATTTGTTCCAGTGGCCCAGCCAGAAATTTAGCAAGGAGTGCAACTAAAAAATAAAGAAATCTGGAACATTGTTTGAATAAAATCGAAACGCAAAAATGCACAAAATTATGCGTTATATGTTTTTACTGATTATGATTGGTTTATACCAATCGAACCTACTATATAAATAATAATCACTGAACAAATCATAGTACAGATATTAGCAGCAGGAAAGTGCAATTGCTCCCTTGCAACCCCTTTGTTGTGCCACTGCTTTGTGCTTACCTGGAAGGAGATTTTAGTTGCAAGTTTCTGCTTTTTCTTCTATTTTCCAGATGCTTTATGGCATTCATGTATACTGGAGCGTTTAAAATTCAGATTATCCTTGTTTATCATACATCCTAGTTGATTTTTATACATGTTACTACAATTCTAGATTTGCCATATTGTTAATTGTGAATTGACAGTTTTCATTAAGATGAACTTCACATCCTAACAAGAAAATTTAATAAAATACCTATCTTATATAATTATATTCGTTATTAGTGCAATATTTAGTTGCAGTAAACAAGAGAAAGCAATTGAATTTTCCTTTCTTTTAATCCTATGATATTAGCTATATTTGCCTATTTTATAATACTTATTTTAGTTCTTTATAAACGAAAACATCTTCCAGTCAAATAAAGATGAAGGAACGTTTTATAGGACAAAAAGTTTAACAGTTAACATGCCCACTACACAATCTGTCGTTAAACTTCAATTCTCCTGTCCTATTCAGTTTTCACCCTTTTATCTACTGCTTTCAACCTGATTTTGTATAGCGATCATTCTATGTATAGATTGAACAGATTTCCAGTCTTTCATACTTTCTAAGATGAACTTTTTCTTACGTTAGTCCCTTGCCCCTGAATTCCATCAGCTCTTGTCATCTACTGTATTTATTTTCTCTGTTTCTTTCGTGCCCCGCGGTCTTTTGTCCTTCCTACAGTGGCTATCACGAGCACAATATGGATAGGATTTCCAACCTTACTTCTTTTCTGTCAGGAGAATTTCCCTTTCGCTGGTAAATACATTCTATGTGATTAATGTATAGTGGCTGGTGGCTAACTCGCGTGTTCTTTCCACTTAAATTAGAAAAAAGTTAGGTTTTTTTTCTTTAATCCAAAGAACAAAAATTTATATTAAATTCTCCTTATTTTATATACGGAAGAATATTTTTATCTAATATCTTAAATAATTTTTGCGGCATTAAGAACATAAAGAAACCGATAAAAATAATTATGTCTTTATATTTTTCATCTGCTAAGCGTATGTTTTAACTTTTGCATTTAGACACTTAAGCAATAAAAGGTAATTTTAAAGTCAAATTGAGGTAAATTGTAACTTTACAGCCTCATAAATCCAGTACATGCAACGTGTGGCATGAAAAAAAGAAGAATGACCAAAATTATGACTACAAAAATAATTTTGAAAGCTAAATTTAAATGAACTTCTTGGATAAGATATACTTTTGTTTATAAAATGTTTACAATTTTAAAAATATAGCTTTTACTGATAGACAAAAAATATTGTTAGCAGAATTAATTTAGGAATGTATCATCATCATTAACTTTCCAGTCATAAACATCTGTGCGCGATTATACGCTATTTAAAATTCAGTTTTGATCTCCATATCCGCATTCACATTTTACAGAATTAATCTCATCATCTACAGCTTTTAATAGATTAAAAACATGTTTAGAGATTATTTATTCATTTACTCGTTTCTATTTAGTAAAAATAATAAAAAAAATATTATCACTTGATTGCATGTTTTAGTCAAAATCAATTTTTGTTTAATTATATATTTTAATTAATTGATAATTATTTAAAAACTGATAGTTGATTTAATAAAAAAAAATTTAATTGCTGTTTACTGTGATCATTATTAATTTTGTGTGTGTTACTATACATGAAATCAAACAAAAATATCAAATTATGTAAAAAATATGCTAACAAGTAAGTATAGTTCTATGAAATTAGAATATTTGTTATAAATTATATTCAACTACTTGGTTGATAATTCAAGAATATAACGCTAATTATTATGGTCGAATTTAAATTGTAACAAATATTTTAATATTACTATACTTGTTTATATTAATTGGTTGATAATTCAAGAATATAACGCTAATCAAGTATTATGGTCGAATTTAAATTGTAACAAATATTTTAATATTACTATACTTGTTTATATTATATATATTAGATTTTTTAACTGAATATTATTTATTTTTCAGATGTAAAACTGTTTCTCTGAAAAATATATTCTAAGGAAAATTAAAACACACCTTTAGCAGACGAAAAATAAAGATATATTTATTTTTATTTTTTTCTGCTGTTAATGCCGTAAAAAAAAAAAAATCTGTTTAAAATATTAGAGAAAGATACTCTTCCATAAGAATAAATATAAAAAATAAAGATAATTTAATATAATTTTATTCTTTGGATATTAAATACGCTTTTTATTTTTTATTCTTAATTGAGTCGATATTTTATTGGAGAACATTAATTAAAAGTAACTTAAAAAATAATTTATATATCAAAATTGGTCGAAACTTATTCAGCAATGTTGTTTCTACGTAGATGTGTTTGCTGAGAAAAAAATCACTCTCTTCTATACTTTTTTTGGTCTATTAGGTCAATTTTTTAGATTTAAATAAGTTAGGATATACATATATTTCCAATTTAGTCAAAATCGACCTGTAAATGTTTATGAAGAAGAAATCCTCATATCTGTTCTTAATTTTGATCCGATTGTACTAAAATTTTCAAGAGATCTCAAGAAATATATCCAAAATTTCAGTGAAATCAGTTGAACTATGTGATCTGTAAAGATGTCTGCGGAAGAAGAGAAAAAAAAAATAAGAAAAACGATGATTTTTATCAATATTTGCAGTTTTTAAACTATTCTAGTTGTTTTATTAATTGGATTTAAAAGTTCAAATTTGGCAGTTTGTGTCTTATTGAATATTTTTCTCGAACTTAAATGCCAGATTAATATTTTTGTTAGAGAGAAAACAATAGCCAGTTGAATCATGGCAGAAATGATTCCTGTAATAAGAGAGAAACCTATTGATAAAATCTTTGTTATAAGTTTTTGGACAAAAAAGTCGAACTTCGAATTATGCAATTTTAAAATATACGATTCTTCCAAAGAATCCTCTTGAACCCTTTTCACCCCTTGAAAAAATTTATCTTGGGCCCGGATCCCCCTCCTCACAATCCGGCTGACCCTCAACAGGGACGAGTAGTCTGTGTAGAGCTTGTTTCGCCCTGCCACTTAGTATTGTACTCTTATTGAGTAGAAACCATCTGTCTACCTGTTAAGTGAATAAATTTTTGTATCTTTTTAAATACCGTACTTTAACTTACTAACATATATTTTGTATATATATAGTGTAAAATTAACAATCATCATATCGCACACGTATTTCTAAAGTGACACAAGTCAAAAACGAACGTTTTGAGAAAATTAAATTATGCAATTTTAAAATATACGATTCTTCCAAAGAATCCTTGAAAAAATTTATCTTGGGCCCGGATCCCCCTCCTCACAATCCGGCTGACCCTCAACAGGGACGAGTAGTCTGTGTAGAGCTTGTTTCGCCCTGCCACTTAGTATTGTACTCTTATTGAGTAGAAACCATCTGTCTACCTGTTAAGTGAATAAATTTTTGTATCTTTTTAAATACCATACTTTAACTTACTAACATATATTTTGTATATATATAGTGTAAAATTAACAATCATCATATCGCACACGTATTTCTAAAGTGACACAAGTCAAAAACGAACGTTTTGAGAAAATTGGAAAAACTACGAAATCAGCTTAACTAAAAACCATTATATAACTAATAATTTTTTCAAAATTTGTAATCTTTTGAAACCATTTTTTAGGAAAAT
>AYEL01086933.1:0-13143 GCA_000484575.1 Olivierus martensii
TTATAAAATCTAAGAATATTTCAAATAATATTAGAAAAAGAAGAGAATTATTAATATCAATACTGATTTATAGAAATTGTTATTTATTAAAAAATTATAGTTAAGGTACAAAAAATACTCATTCATTTTAAAAAAAAACTTATAATATTCAATAAACTTTGCTTAAGTTTATGAATTAGGCTCTAATTGGACTTCACAAAACTCTTCATTTTTTTCTGTAAATCTACTACTGTACTACGAATTATTTTTTGGTACATTTAAGGCACTTTTTGCAAATATCAGGATAATCAGTGCATGTTTCACACAACCACTTTTGGCATTTAATGCATTTAATTCAGTCTACTTTTGGATTCCTTTTATCAAAATAGTAGCCTCCACTAGCTACACAAATATTATCATCTTTGTTCATAGATCGCTTTCCAACATTGTCTGCAATCATTTGTTCTTTAAGCTCATCTTCATTTTTTTTCTGCATAAACATAAGAATTATACAGGGTGTAAATTATCTCCTTCAAAAAACTATAGTACGACGTAGACGAAATTCAGGCGATTAAAGTGATATAAGACACCTGGGGTCGCAAATCGCAAGCAACGCCGTAAATTGAACCTCAAACTAAGCTTAATGGCGTGGGCTTCGAATGATGGTAGCGTTCTTGGTACAGTCGTCTTGCTGCCAGTGCACTAACTCGTTGTTGTCAAACTGATCCATAAGAACAGTGTACCTTGTCGAACTGGTTAAACTAAATTAATCAACAGTCAACGGTGCAATTTTTCTGCAATGACATTGCAGCTCTTCTCCTTCTCCCCGCCCGGGCTTGCGATTTGCGACAACAAGTGTCTTATATCACTTTAATCGCCTGAATTTCGTCTATGTTGTAGTGTAGTTTTTTGAAGGAGATAATTTCTAAATCAAATATAATATCTAAATGGGCCTAGGGAATCGATGAAAATAAGTCAGATAAATCATGCTGGTACGATTTAGCGATTAGCTACCGGTACGATTTACCGAACTTTTTTCAATTTCATAAAATTGAAAACTACAAGAAAAAGTCTAATGATTTTGCCAATCTGTTAATGGTATCACATAATAGATAAAATTCGACAAATGAAATGTTATAGTAATAAATTTGAATGTTCATTTTTCACTTTTGTAAAGGCTTAGACAAAATTCTGAAAACAAAGTTGCAAAAAACTGATATTTAAAGTTTACTCATCATTAAATTGCTTGAAATCGAAAATAATATGGTGGCATTCATATGACAGAGGATACAATAGAACAGTGTTGGCACATTAAAAAAATGATAATTCGTTTAGGAAAAACAGCAGTGGTACGATTTGCCATACTTTCCCTTATGTATTACCGAAAGGCAAAACCCTTTCACCGGGAGAGTGAAAGCGAGAATACACAAAGAAATACCACAAAGACCAAATCCGAGTATTTTAGAAGTTTTCCGTTCCCCAGTCCACTTCTAACCATTTCTGAGAATCGGCCGGATTAACGCTTGGGCTTTCATCCTAGGTTCGATTTTCAGGTTTCACTCATTGGAAAAATTTATCTTGGGATCCTAGCATGGCTCGTTGATCCTCGTCCTCCACAATCCGGCTGACCTCTTCAAATGATAGGTAGTCTGTGGTAGAGCTTGTTCACCCCGCCACTTACTGGTTAGTACACTTATTGAGTGGAAAATGATGACATCTGTTAACAAAAAAAGACCGCTTCTGAGAAAAGATATTCATAGCGAAACACAACGGAATCTCCCTGCTGATCCGACAATCACCAATATCTTGAAGCTCACTAAGTCTGGTCCGCTTCAAATAAATCCCTCGGAGTATTTCGTTCTTTTGTCTCCAAAACTGACCTCTCGCTCTACTTGTTCATTTGTGTCAAACTTTCCTGACAGTTACAAGCCTATCCGTTTTTCCCTCAATTGAACTAGTATAGTAATAGACAAATAAAAGAAAAAACAAGACAATTAAAGGAGGTAAACAAGTCAATGAAACAATTATCTTGTTAACCAAAACAAGAACATAAAAACTATACGACTTGTTTTAAGCCAAATTACTGACTTTATTGTTCGCAAATGGGAGTCAAGATGTCTCAGATCCTTTGATCTGGTTCAAAATCCGACATTTGAGAAACAATAATCCAGCCGACAGTATAAAGTCATATATTTTGAACTTTGGTTTACTTCAAATTGTATCGAGTTTTTGCTGTATAATTTTAAATGTTCTAATTTTAATAAAAAAAAAACTATGTTCGTAAAGACATATTTCTTCCGCTACTTTATGAAATAACACAGTACAATAATTGTCTCTGTAATTTTCATACATCCTGCACAATTCGAACCTTATTCAAAATTTGAAGTATTGAAGATTTAAGATCAGAAAAGCAATGAAGAACTGACCAATTTGTTTAAAATAAATTTCACATGAACTATCGATAATAATATTAACAAAAATAAAAAATTTATTAATTAAAATTCTCCAAACATTTTGCTTATATTTCTCAATTATTTAAAAAAAAAATTAATTAAAAAATTATATTAAAAATAAAAGTACTCATAAATATAAATATTAATTTTTTAAAACGTTTTTAAGTTTATTAAAGTGTAATTCCTTTCCCCTAAACTGCTATTTGTGCTTTCTTGGAACTTAATAAGTAGTGATCTGATCTTTTCAACACAATATATAAATAATTGAATATATGAACGACTGCATTTAAAATTTTTGTATTCTGAGAACTGAAAACTGATGATCTCATTTGAAGATCAAAAACATTTTTTAATAAATATTTAACCTGATTTTATAGACTTGACTGCAATTACTGCTTTTGTTTTTTAAAAGTTTAGTTCATAATTTTGCAAAGTTTTTGGAATAAGTGTCTGGATAATGAATATTTGACAGATATAAAGGATGATGACATATTGTGTGACTGCAGTAGTTGCTCTAAGGAGTTAACTGAAGAGGAATGTGAAGTAACTAATCAGATCTAGTGAAGAAGAGATGATACCAAAGAAGGCAAAGACGAAACGAGTAGAATAACTCCTCCTAACCTAAACAAAGGACTGCTAATGTCAAATAAATCTTACAGAATTTTTCCTTGAAATCAATCCCAACATGGAGCAGAGTTTAAAAATAAAACATGGTTTTGAAACTGTTTATATGGAGCTAATAAATCTTTCAAGAGAGTTTCAGAAGAAAGTAAAGCAGACATCTCTTCAGAGCTACTTAAAATATTCATCTGATAACTGCTTTTATCTGTCCACCAGTGCCAATGCCTAGACATCTATTTCAACTAAATTATTTTAATTTAATGTAAATTAAATTAAATAATCGTTTTCTACAGACTATTCTTTGAGTATTTTTTTTATTTAAAGAGTAAGTATTATATAAAATAAAGTATTGCAAATGTTTAACTTTCATACCAGTTCCCCTAACCTTACATTTCTCATAGAAATTTAACTTCACCAACCACAGTATTTTGCAGGAATGTAAGTCCCATAGTTGAAGATGAATTACTGTATTTCAATGTAGGGCATTCTGTTGTTATTAATCTGCCATGATCCCAGCCATATAACAACTTAATAATACACTTACACAAGCACTTTTTAGCAGTAGACACAGTAAAAGTTTTATTTCATTTTGCGAAGTACTTTCGGCTAACAGCCATCCTCAGCGGAACCTACAGAAGTAAACAAACACACTTCAAACCTTACTGACCGTTACAGAAGCTTTGAAACTTCTGTAACAGTCAGTAAGGTTTGAAGTGTGTTTGTTTACTTTTGTTTACTTCTGAGGATGGCTGTTAGCCAAAGGTACTTCGCAAAATGAAATAAAACTTTTACTGTGTCTACTGCTAAAAAGTGCTTGTGTGAGTGTATTGTTTAATGAGTTTAAGCAGTTTGTTTTATAACTTATAACAACTCAATGTTATATTAATTTTATAATGTAGGTTCTTGGACGAGTAGCTATGATATTCCTTATGATTGATGGAGAACCAAGAATGCAAACTAAACCAGTTGTATTCTATTTGTTTGTAATATATGCTACAATAGAAGTGATCAGGTAATGATAATTTTTCGTTATTAAATAATATCAACTTAATTTTTTCATTATATATGTTATTTTTAAAATTATTAATTCACATGTAAACCACATTAACATGCCTAATACAAGTTTCTGTATGAAAAAGATTTCTATATAATAATGTTGTATCATTAAAATATAACTTATATGCTGTCAAATTTAAATATTGATCCATTCTGACCTTTGCTAAAATAAATATAATAAATCTTTTTTATTAAAAATATTTAATTCAAAAGATATTTAGATGAAAATTAGATCTACATTAATTTAATTATTGACAAATAAAAGAATTTAAGTAGAATTAACAAAACTAGAATTTATGATGAACTTTTAGTTTTAGTTAAAAATTTACTTTTATTTTTAAAATCGCTAGATGGCGATTCAAAGAAATACCACCACATTGCGAGTTTTAAAATTTCAATTATGATATATTGTTACTTAAATATTAAGCTTATACCATTGCTTTATAAACATTTCTAAGTATTTTCATATTATCTTATAGACTGTAGGAATTGTGTTATATTGAAATTAAAAATTATATATATAATATTATAATATGAAAATACTTAGAAATGTTTATAATCTTATAGACTGTAGGAATTGTGTTATATTGAAATTAAAAATTATATATATAATATTTTGTAAAAGGTACATCAGAAACAGCACTAAATTGCAGTAAAAATTTTTTACTGCAATTTAGTGCTGTTTCTGATGTACCTTTTACTTGGATAATCATTAAGCAGTGTTTTAGGACATTAAAAGAGAAAAGTTATAATATTTTGCTCATAGAAATGGATTGACTCTTGATTCTTATTGCCAGAGTCAATTCTTCATGATTCCCTTCACATCACACCACTAGCTTATAGTGATTTTTAAGTTAATGACAGTACAAATCAAAACAAAATATTTGAATTAACATTTTTATATGAACATTAAAGTTCATATAAAAATGTTAATATCCAGAAAGAAATATATATAATAATAATGAATTGTGTTTATTTTACAGATATCCATATTATATGCTTAGAACATATGCTGTTGGTGTTGGTATTTTAACATGGTTAAGATACACAATGTGGATTCCACTATATCCTTTAGGATTTTTATGTGAAGGTATGTATGAAAACTTACTGAATAATCAAAGTTCTATCACAGTCAGCACTACTAGCAGTAAAAAAGGAAAAAAAGGTTTTTACTTTATTGATTATGAATTCAATAGATATTATAGAATATTATTACATTTTAGTAACGAAATTAATATTTTTTACAAATTCATAATTGTTATTTGTGTAAGGAAAGGTGATATCAGGCTGAACTCACACGTACCACAAAACCACACCACGACCACGAAACTGTGGTCGGTTTGTGGACGGTCGTGAATTATAATTATATTAATATATATTATTTTCTATATTAATCTTTTTATATATTAATCCGTTTCTATATTAATATAATTATAATTCACGACCATCCACAAACCGACCACGTCGGCCGGATGGCCGCGTGGAAAAGCTTTGGCTTACCACCCTGGAGGATCCGGGTTCAAATCCGGGTCCCACAACTCCAGTTTTTCAGGAAGGGTCCGGCCCGTTGAATCCCATCCTTCAACCATCCGGTTGACCCAATCATGGGTGTTGGCCAGCCTGTGATGAACTCCACAAGTGGCCGCCGCCATGGTGGCGTAATCTAATTAACCTAACAAACCGACTACAACTTTGTGGTCGTGGTGTGGTTCTGCTGTGGTGTGTGTGAGTTCAGCCTTAAAGTAATTCGTTTAGTTGCTTATATGGTATCATTAATTCTATATATAGCCCAAATATAACCAATGTAGAGTGGTATAGACTATTCATTTCGTCTATCATAGAAAATTTCCTTCGTATATATATATTTTTTTACTTTTCAAGGACGGTTTTTTTGTTAACAGATGACGCCACTTTCCATTCAGGGATAATACTAAAGTGACGGGGCGAAACAAGCCCTTCCACAGGATACACCCCTGCGGAGGGGTCAGCCGGATTGTGGAGGACGGGGATCGACGCCCCCCTGCGGAGGGGTCAGCCAGATGGTGGAGGACGGGGATCGACGGGCCGGGCCCCCTGTGGAGGGATCAGCCGAATTGTGGAGGACAGGGATCGACGGGCCGGACCCGGACTCCATGATAAATATTTTCAAGGGGTGGGACCCGAGACTCGAACCCGGGTCCTCCAGAGTGGAAAGCCGAAGCGTTTCCACGTAGCCAATCCAGCCCGGGTCCTCCAGAGTGGAAAGCGGAAGCGTTTCCACGCGGCCAATCCGGCCGACCCATTGATCCACTTTCAACTTTCTAGTTGATCATATCATCGGTGACATCCAATCCGTGTTGGGCTCTAAAAGTGGCCGCCCCAAATATCCTGTATGATCAGTGACGAATCAAGAGTGTTATAGGCCCCCGGCGAAAATAATAACTGGGCCCGCCTAAATAAAAAAAATGGGAAAACCTGGAATAATACTGTACCATAATAATAATAATGCTACATATGTGGCCCCCGGCGGCCGCAGGGTTTGCCCATGCGTTAAAACGTACTGCGTGTGATTTGCTGCGTAATCTAAAGTAAGCCAGCCACTCCGAGAGAGTGTAAAGCTGCGTCATTGTTTGAAGAAAAGTTTAGCAGAATCTAGAGAACGGGGATCAACAGGCAAACCCGGATTTCTTATAAATTATACAAATTTTTCGAAGGATCCTGGATTTGATTCAGGAACCTTTCGGAAGATAGTGTTGTATAGATCATAATTCACTTTTATAATTGTTGCTTTTATACAGTAGTATAATATTTCTAATTTTAAGTTCCTATCTTTTAACTTTAATTTCATGTTTCATAGTAATTATGCATTTTCATATAACTCCCAAATTTCTCATTATAAAAGCATTCAACTTGAATATATAATTGTTTTCTGCTTGTTAGAGGGCGTTATTCCAATTACTATAGGCGTATTCGGCAATTCAGAATTCTTAAGAAATCTGAACAATGATCGTTCGGCATTGAGTTCTGACGTATATCTGACTGAAGTGCCGCGTTCGGCAAATCGACAACTGACGAATTCTGAATTCAGATAGTCAGATCTTCGTCAGTCATCTTTGTAGTTTCTGACATTGGTCTGAGCAACATGGCAGCGCCCGTGAGATATTTATGCGAAATTAAAAGTCTAAATTCTCCAAAGCTGGGCTAAATTCTGCCTTAGCCCAAAGGGTTTACGAGAAGAACACAAATGTCTTATGGCAAGATGCCAAGGTAGTAAAAAATGTATATAATCGCAAAGATCTGTCTCTAGTAGAAAAATTACAAATACTAAAGAGTAATGAAAGTGATAGTCATTAACATCAGACAAGCAGACGGGCTAAGCACAGCGTAGAGGTATGCTGCTAAAAAGAATATTTAACCTTAGTAATGCTCCTTCCTCCTGTTAGATGATTAATAAAACCTATTATCCCAGTTTGGAAAATATTTTGTATAATAATAATAATTTTGTTATGCTTATTTAAATCCCAATTTTTTGAAACTCTGTTCCATTTTGTGTTCTGTTCTAGAATAACTTGTAATCCTAATGTTCTGAATATTTTGGTGCAACTGATAATGGTACCTTGTGTACCGAAAGCATTTTTGTTTATATAATAGTGTTGGTTAATAGTACTGCTATTTTGTGCTCTTTAGTGTGCAAAGTCGCGGATTAGAACGAATGTCGATATTATTAATTATTAACTAAGCCTAACAGTGTACTGAAAACATTTTTACTGAAAAGTTTAATAAAACAATTATTTCTTTTTAACTGCTGATTGTGCTTTAATGATATGTGAACTTTGCATATATTATATATAAACAGTTTTTAGTTATATGAATTAGTATAATTGACATTTGGGTTAAGTAATAAATGGAATTTTTTAATAATTGGTGGTTGTTTTTATTTAATTTTTTAGTTTTGCATTAGGAAAATCGAACAGTCCATCTGGCAATATTGATGTTTGGGTTAAGTAATAAATGGAATTTTTTATAATTGGTGATTGATTTTATTTAATTTTTTAGTTTTGCATTAGGAAAATCGAACAGTCCATCTGGCAATATTGATTTAGTGCTTATATTCGTCACGTAAGACACTTTATTATCATTATTTAATTAATATTCGAAATGCTTTTGGTTTCTTTTTTTTATTTCAAAGTATTTATACCTTTGTGGCTCGGTAAGTATGCCTCCGCAAATCTTTCTGTGGCAACATTTTGCTAAAAATAAAAGTAATTCTGCAGCTTGCATATATTATTCAAAAGAACTGAAAACTAGTGGTAATACCACAAATTTAAGGTGTCATCTTGAAAGCAAACATCCACAACTTCTTGGAGTTCAGAAAGACTTGCAGAAGGAAGAAAAACACTATCAAGACACTGACAAAGCATCCTTGTCACCGAAGAAAACAGAGGAAATTTTCTGAGACATTTAGGAACATTGAGGAGTTCAAATCAGGTGAATCAACAGAAAATAAGGTAAATCAAGTTCATATTTATGGTGTGTAAAGACAATAAGCCATTGAGTATTTGGATCGTGAGGGTTTTCAACATTCCGTAAAGACAATAGCATCTTCATACAAAATTCCTTCTCGACTAATGATTAAAAGATTAATTTCCAATAAATATAGTAATATGGTATCCATAGGCAAACAATAGCTCAAACAGAAATTTTGCTTATTGACAACTGATTTATGGACAGACATGGAGTTACATTAGCTTGACTGTTCAGTTTATAGATGAAGAAAATAATTTATGCAATATAGCATTGGATGTTTTTATATTGAAAGAATGGTATATTAGCAAATATCTAGCTAATAAACTAAAGCAGTTGATAAAATACTGGAAAATAGATTAAGAATATGTCAATACAGCTGTTACTGACAATGCACCAAAAAAAAACATCGATGTTAGAAAACATTGATGTTTTTGGGATCAATGTTCAACACTACTTCAGTGACAGCTTTCAAATACAGTCATGATCAATACTTGGTCGACCAGATCTTGGTTTATCTTTTAGTCTAAAATCACCTTCACAAAATCTCACAAACTACATCTAACAGGTCCTTACTTTAATAGCTCTCTAATACACACTGTTAATCTTTCTTACTGTATCTCTTTTCTTTGATCCACAATGAAATTCAAGTAACATACAATGATCTAGGTGTACTTTACTTTGTTCAAAGGCTGCCATTTTCTAAAGGTTTGATCTTGATGAAAATTGATATATAATGTAAAGAAATATTGCTGATTAATTTAGAACCACAATTACATTTCGTTCAATTAATGTAACAATATATATTTGCATTAATTTAAAGAGTTAAAAAAACGCAAAGACTTTTTCAGTATCCCTGATATATTGATGATCTGGAACACTAGATTTGCACTTCTGATTGTTGTGAACTGGATGTATTTCCCATTTCATTTTTATATTTTTTTATCTTGTAATGCTTTGAAAAATGATTGCTATTGGAAAAATCCTATTATTTCTAATTGACATAGTAATAATTTGTTCTTTCAAATTAGACCATGAAAAGTTCATATTTGGCATTGATTGTAATATGCATTCCAATTTCAAAAGTAGTTAAAAATTAAAAAATGTACATCTTATTAATTGAGAAAATATGGTAAAAATTTACTAAAATTTTGTTTCATATCTTAAAAAATGAACTGTTTATAACAATAAATACAAATTATATGGTTGTGGCTATTTAAAATCACAATGTGATATGTACTATCTGTCAATTTTGGAATGGTGGCTATTGATATATTAATTAGTGAATTTTTGCATTAAACAAATCATATTCTGTATAGAGTGATATAATAAATTAATAAAAATATGAATATGTTATGCTTGTAAGATTCCAATTAATAAAAAACTTCCTTTTTCAAAAAAGAGCTTTAAAATATCATATATCATATATCCAGTTATAAACAAATTTAATGAAAAAGACAAAAATTTTTTATGGTTTTGCACATTTAATCAAATGCATAATAATAAATGCAAATATATTTGCAAAATATTTATGGATCATAATTG
This sequence comes from Olivierus martensii, assembly GCA_000484575.1. NCBI lineage: Eukaryota > Metazoa > Arthropoda > Arachnida > Scorpiones > Buthidae > Olivierus > Olivierus martensii. Next base: position 10,158 of record AYEL01086933.1, read on the forward strand.
CTTTATAGTAAGAAATATAAAAATTGATTAAATTTGTTTTTTCAGTAGTGTTACATTTATAAAAAGTATAATAGTAAAGATTTGGAAAATGCATTTTATATACAGTCAATTCTCGTTATTCACAGATTCCATATTCGCGTATTCGACTATTTGCAAAAATTTATTTGTAACCGCAAAATCATTATTCGCGGATTCCCACTGAGCGGCAAAAATACTATTACCAATGTACACTCTTTCTCATTTTCTCTGGAAGAGAGGGAGAAAGGAAGTTGTTTGTTACCAAATGTAGTCTCTGAATCGTTTACCGAAAAATTACTTATTATCTATCCTTGCTCACTCCACAGACTGCAGGTAGGCCAAAAGCCTATTCATATCGTCCACAGGTGATCCTATGCTTGAATGCAGCCTCAAATTTAGGTGCCCAACTTCCTGCATATTTGCTCCTTACACTGAAATTTTAGATCTGAGACAAAAAGCGACGCAGACAAGGCTACACAGTTCAGAAAGGCAATGTGTCAGCTGTCACATCAAAAAAACTATCAATCAAAAATAAGATTTTATTTACTACATAGGTTTTAAAAAATTAAATAAAGATTACTGTAATTATAATACTTTATATAGTCAAAAACTATCAATCAAAAATAAGATTTTATCTACTACATAGTTAATGTAAAAAAATTAAATAAAGATTACTGTAATTATAATACTGTATACAGTACTATTTAAAAATTACTGTAATTATAATACTGTATATAGTAATATACACTGCATATACTGTAATTATTTATAAGTAATGTGATACAAATTAAATAAGGTATCTATAAACAGAATAACACACATTAACCAAGTATGAAAATGTTGGGAAGAAAGGTTTGCAGGAATCTAACTCTATATTTCCTATAGGCACAATGGTTCACTATTCGCTAGTTAGTATTTGCGAAGAATTTACGGAACGTAACTACTGCGAATAGCGAGAATCGACTGTACTTTTATTTTATAAAATATATTGACTGTTTCTTTAAAAACTAATCCTTCAATTAAAAAATTTCTAAGGATAGTTTGCTCTTTTTCTTTCTTTATTCTTGGTAATCCATTCTGAAAGACACACATAATATATCTATGTGCTTATACATGCATATCATTAAGATAAATATGATATATATAAGAAATTTCAAACTGTATTTTTCTGTATATAATATATCTATGTGCTTATGCATATCATTAAGATAAATATGATATATATAAGAAATTTCAAACTGTATTTTTCTGTTTGGTTATTATATTAATTCATAAAATATAAATATGAATATATTGAAACTTTGCTGTATTTAAATAAAGATTATATTTAAAATTTTAGAGCCAGCATATTATGAAGAAGGCCAGTTTGGCATTAGAGTCAAAAATGTAATTGTTGTGAAGACAGCAGATACAAAGGTAATTTAATTATCTATTTTCATTAAATAACATATTTTGTAAAATATAATAAGCTTTTATTTTACATAGTATAATGTGAAGGAGCACAGTTTTTTAACCTTCGAGCCTTTAACGTTAGTACCCATTCAAGTGAAACTTCTAGATCCAACTCTTCTTACTATAGATGAGGTAATGAAATTTAAAAAGTATAAAAATAAAAAAGAATAAATCTTTTTTACTAACAGTTTAAAATATTTAAAGCTATACAAAATAAGTATGTTAAATAGAGGGTGTGGCAAAAGCAACATCCTTTTTTTAACTGGAGCAATGTTAAGCCACATGTTATTTTGAAAAAAGATGTTAACCTACCAGGAGTTAGTTTGGGCCATTTCTTCTTAACTGGAGCAATGTTAAGCCACATATTATTTTGAAAAAAGATGTTAACCTACCAGGAGTTAGTTTGGGCCATTTCTTCCATGGGAATAATAGGGCCAATATTCTTTGATGGTACTGTTAATCAAGATAATTATTTACATATGCTGCAAACAGAATTCTGGCCGAGAGTTGAAAATCAAAATGACATTTACTTTCAACAGGATGGCGTGCCGCCCCACTATGGGTTAAACTTTTGGGAATGGTTAAATCTTAATTTTGAGGGGAGGTGGATAGGACAACCTGGAGCAATTGAGTGGCCATTACAATCACTAGACCTAACACCACCTGACTTTTTCTTGTGAGGTGTATTGAAAGATCTGGTTTAAAGCCTCAAACCAAAAACAATTTTTCTTGAGGTGTATTGAAAGATCTGGTTTAAAGCCTCAAACCAAAAACAATTCCTGAATTAAAACAAGCAATTTCTGATAAATTTTCTATAATTAGCATGGAAATGTGTCAAAATGTTTGTAGAAGTATTGCTGGTTCAGCATTGTATTAAACATGAAGGGGAGCATTTTGAACATGTCAATTAAATTTTTAATCATAATGAATCACGTTTTGATGGAGCAATACCTAATAATTTTCCTAAACTACTGCAATTTATTTTCTTTAAATCATTTTTCGTTTCTTTAACTACTGTAATAAATTTTTGTACAATAAAAATTACTAAATAAAAAAAGGTGTTACTTTTGCCACACACTGTATATCAAATACCATTGTAAAATTTTTATTTATTTATTATAACATATTTTATACATATAACCATTAAAACTATCATCACTATTATTGAGATGATTATTTTAATATTCAAATATCACAACCTTTACAAATCTAACAAAATCTTCAATTAGAAAAGTCTTGTCTATTTTTTTAAGTGAAAAGTCTATTATTATTATTATTATTATTATTATTATTAGCATAACTGTGTTGCTGGTAGGGTTCAGCATTGTATTAAACATGAAGGGGAGCATTTTGAACATGTCAATTAAATTTTTAATCATAATGAATCACGTTTTGATGGAGCAATACCTAATAATTTTCCTAAACTACTGCAATTTATTTTCTTTAAATCATTTTTCGTTTCTTTAACTACTGTAATAAATTTTTGTACAATAAAAATTACTAAATAAAAAAGGGC
>AYEL01086934.1:0-36474 GCA_000484575.1 Olivierus martensii
GGGGTCTTTTTCCGCCTTAACGGCTATGGTTCCCTCCTTCTCTGGAGAGCCAACCCAGCGGATAAACGATTTTTTCGACACGATCGACGAAATCGCAACATTAGCAGCATGGTCGGATTGCCAGAAGTTAGGAGTCGCCAAATGCAAACTAAGTGGGATCGCAAGAAAATATGCATGGCGAGACTTTAAGATGAAGAATATTGCAGATTACAAAGCCTTTAAAGAACAAATGACAAAAAGGTTCATGAGAGCGCCATATACCATTCGCTTACAGCAGTTTCACACTTGCGTCCAACAGAGAGGCGAGGATGTGCAAACGTTCGCTGTTGGATTACAATCGCTGGCCGCGGACACGCTAATTAAAGTTGCAAGTGCAATCGAACAAGACAAAGCGATAATAGAATCTTGTCAGAGGCAAGAAACAGATGAACGTCTCCATGTACAATTTATAAATGGTATCAATGACAGGATCAAGCGGGCCGTGATGTCCCATGATCCGAAGACGTTTGAAGAAGTGTTATTGGTAGCCACGCACGAGGAGCTAATTGAAAAAGTTATCACGAAACTCAGACCATACGTCGGAAGGATAACAGGGACAGACGAAGCGGGTATTCGACGAAATCGGGCTCGGAATAGCCGACTCATCCACCGACAGAACGAGAGAGCTAGAGGCGACAATTAGGCAGATTAGCGACAGGCTAGATAAACTGGAACTAAAGCCAAACACAGCCACACATACCCGACAAATGTCTACAACTACCGCACAAACTTTAAACCAGCCTATAATGCAAGGGACGCCGTATTATCAGTCACACTGGCCGCAACAAAATTATGAGCAAAACCGAATTCGCTCATCCTATAGTTATAGACTGCCGCGAGGTAATTGGTTTCCACAAGCACATTTTAATTCGGATCCGAGGACTCAAGGTAGCTTTAGGCCACGATTCCCGGTACCGCAAAACTTTGGTGGACAACAAGGAGACCCAAGCTCAGCTGCCATTGCGCCCATCAACCACACAAGTGCGATTCGCTCCACAGCGAAATTTTCCAAACCGAGATCGCCTGCCATCACGCCCATCAACCACACAAGTGCGATTCGCTCCACAGCGAAATTTTCCAAACCGAGATCGCCATCAGAATCGCAATAGTTCGAATTCTTGACTAGAACGAGAAAAATTCACCTGCGATCGGCCTACTAAGATAAATAAACTATGGTCAAAAAATTTTAACACGGTGATATCAATCAAAGAAAAAGAAAGGCGAAGTAAATTCGACAAAAAGCCACGAAAGCGAAACGCGAATCGATCTAAAGGAACAAATAAAAAGGGAACAAACAAAATTAAAATAGCTAGAGATACGGAACCAAGTTTAAGGTGTTTCGTTAATAATAGACAGATTGCATTAACAATCGTCACTCTGTTATCGAAAACATTCGTAGAAACGCTTGATAAACTTACACCGGTGTTTCCAGGTTTAAAAACCAAGTTACAAAGCGTCACCGGACACACAATAAAAGCGTATGGACGATATGAATTCGAATTTCAGATCGGACCGTTGAGATTTAGACATGTCTGTGATGTTGTAGATCCCCGTATAACTGCTCCTAACGAGGGTATCTTGGAACGCGACATAATTAGACAACAACAACTCACAATTTCTTTGAATGACTCTAGAATTAGTTTAACTAACGGCACACAACTTAATTTTCGGGGAGACGTTTGTGAAAACCATTGGATATTTCCCACCGTAATCTAGAATGCAGACTTCCGCGTCGATCGTCAAGCATGGTATTGGTTGTTTTGTTTCTCTGATAAATAGAAATTTATATATTTTTAAATAAAACTAATTTATCGAATTTTATGTGTGGAAAAACAGCAAAATCATATTATTTGGAAAAGGCCAAACTTTCCCAAATTATAATTTATTGGAACGAGATATCTGTAAAAAAGAAGTAAGAATAAACTAAGAAGGAAATGTGGAATATGATAGAGCAATTCGGTCAAATTCGGACAATCCATTCTTGAATTTTTGGCAGTCCAAAGATCACAAATGTATTAATTGATTCAAATTATATTGGAATTAAAGGGTTAATTAAAAATTTATTAAAATATCAATGTAAAATCAAATTTTTGGTTAATACAACAGAAATATGAAGAATATGATAAAATTTGAGATTTTAATAATTTTTTCTCGATTTAAGCAAAAACAACGAAGTTATTGGGTTTTAAATTTTGTCTTGGCTGTTGAGTTGTAGGAGTGCAAGATGGAGGAGGCATGTCTCGGCTACCAAAGGAACATTCTTTGAGGATTCTTTTTAAGTGGATAGAATAGTCAATACACAGAACTGCCAAATATGGGCTTTATGAACCCCATGTTATTCAGTATTTTTCAAAAATCCCCCTGTATTTTTCCCCTGTATTTTGCAAAAATCACCACCTGGTATGGTTTCACATCAAATTTAATCCTTAGGTCATGCTTTTGAGGAATTACATTCAGCAAATACAGTAATCTGTTCTATTACAATATAAAGTCATCTTCACATGTTATATAATTTCCTAATTCTGCAACTGCTGCAAAGAGGATGCCTGGACGAGATAATTTTCAGGAATCAACCTGATATCTCACAAGTAGTTCAACACCTTTTACAAGATCACTTCACTGAAGAAAGAGTAATTAGTTGGTGTTTCCACATGGTATTGGCCATCAAAATCATCTAATCTTACATAGTGATTTTAACTATGGGATCAGCTCAAGGTCAGGCTCTAACTTGGCTATTTTAAAGGACAACATAATGTAGCATGTATAGACATTTCTCCATAGATATTGTATTCTGCAGTCAAGTACACTGTATCAAATACAATTTATTGCTCACAACAACGGCTATCATGTCGAGGCTCAATTTCAATATCAGTAACATCTTTGATCATAAATAAATGATGAATAAATATGAAATTGCAAAGCCATTTCCTATGGAAGTTTATTTAAGTTTCTCTTTATTTTTCCAAAGGACAAAAATAAAAATTTCAGTTTAGATTTGTCTTATTTTTAATATTACTACTTAAGTTCTTTATTATTATTATTATTTTTTATTGTATTTCCTGTTGCATGGCATTATATTTTCCCCCATCAGCAGATTTTAGAATTAAAATTTTTTCCACAAACTTTTTTTCCCATCTCTTGAATAGCAAGAGTACAAATTTTGATTTCATTCCACTTATTAGTTGGAAATATACAGAGCTCTAAATAGGAACACTTTAATTGTAACCATCTTATATTTTCCTTAAGATTAGCTGAAATGTTTTATCATCTCACTCAGAAATATTACTACATTAATATATTTTTTAAGGAATAGTTTAAAATCCTGTTTAGAATCATGAAAAACAATATAGGTCATGTCTGTTTATTATTCATGGAGAGAAATCAAAATTTTCTGATGCAATTTTATTGCATTCATTATAGTTAATTTTTTTGAAAATTTTTGTAAAAAATTTATCATTAACAAGTTTGTTGAAACAAACAAAATTTACAGGTACTTTTTTAAGTTTACAATTTCACAGTTTAAAATTAGATCACAAATTTTAAATTTATCATTGAAAACCGAAAATATGTTGGACTGGATATTGTTTCTGAAATTGCATGTGTTAAAATATATAACAACCAATCAAATAGCAACTTTTTTAATTAAGAGAATAATTTACTAGAAGGAAAAAAAACTTGAGAGAGTTAAAGTCCACTAAGCATGCTATTCTTATTGTTTCTATTAATTACAATAAAGGTAAATTTATCTCAAATAAAAATCAAATGAATCATATACCAGATTAAGTTTTGCATATTTTTATTTAGAATTAAAATTAAACCAGTTCAATAATATATTTTGAGTTATATTATTATTAACTCTTACCAAATAAGTTTTAATTATAATATCAATTAATCTAATATAAAATTCAGTGCACACTTACCCAAACATTAAATTTAACATTTTTATATGTCACGGTTTCTACATTAAATCCAACAGTAGGAATAGTTGTAACCGAATGTCCAAGTTTCAACTTGTATAATATAGCTGTTGGCAGAAATACAAGTCTATTATATACTATATAAAATTTTTTAATTACATGTCAACATTACATAAGAAAATAATAGGGAAATTATTAATAAAAACAATAGGCATTATCTTCATACTTGTTTTTCCAGCTGCATCTAATCCTAACATTAAAATTCTCATTTCTTTATTTCCAAATATCTTTGACAACAACTTCCCCATCTCTTCTGAATATATGATTTGAGGATAGTAATCTAAAACAAAATTATAATAATCACAAGTGAAACAAATTCTGTAAAAAATATATAAATTTCAAGTACTATCAACATATATAAACCAAGCATAATTTAAACTAGAAGCTTATGTTTAACGAAGACAACAATATAATAATTTAAAGTATATTTTTAATGCTTTTTTTGCAAATATTGCAACTGAAATTTGATAATATGGATTAGAGATCATTCAGCCTAAATAACTGAGTTATTATAAGTTTTTTTTTTAATTCTGTAAAATAAATAAAACTGGGAATTGAAATAATGATAACTCAATAATTTTATAATTTAAACTAACACGTTTTTATATATTTATTATTATTATTATTATTATTATTATTATTATTATTCAAATAAAACTATACTGGGTATCAACCGCTTTGTGAATCATTTTCAATTGCAAAATAGAATTGTCCTTGGATAATAATGAAAACAAATCATTCTTTGTTATCAACATTTACTTCCTTCATTATATAGAAAGTTTGTCTAATATAATAACCATATAAGAAAATAAAATGTTATTACAGAAATACTGTATAAAAATTTACAATACAAACATAGTCTTATAAATCAAATACCAAAATTTATGTATAAAATATAAATAAAATGTAAAAACTAGATATTATGATAAAAAAAAAGTTAATATTGGATATTATTTAATATGATATATATGACTTAGTTCTGAACACAAATGCAGTTTTAAACTCGTTCCAGATTTTAAAAAATAACCTAATTTTACGATATAACAATATATTTTAAAAACTTGTATAAAGAAATGAACCTGAGGCAAAAAACTATATATCATTTTACATAAAAAAAATCACTTTTGAAAATTGCATAATTTCACATGCCCTTGAATTAGACAGTAGCTGCCTACTCTTCTTGCCTAAAGTTGCATGACTACTGTTCATAAAAATCAATAAAGTTAAATTAGTAAACTGCTTTCTTAAAATAAATAATTTTATTTTAACAATGAAATAAATTTAGTTATATATATATGTTACCTTCATATTATTCAACATTTAAAAAAATAAAATTGTATATATTGATTATTAATCTATAGTATTTTGTAATTAAATTACAAATCTTTACTAAAATAATAATAAAATGATAAAAATTAATGTGTTAATATTCAAAGATAAAATTAAATTATTCTAATTTAATTTTATTTAATAATCTTTGAATGTCAGAATATTGTTGAATACTTTATATATTGCTGAAGGGGGCTGAATAATTGGCCAAAAGCATTTGGATTAAAGTTATTTTTCTTTCTTTAAGCTGTGATGAGTTCCTGCTTTTAATGCTGTTTTTCTGGATTATTTATCAGTAAGTTAAATCTCGTCAGTTTTGGAATAATCTGACAATACAAAGTAACAATAAAATACAGAGTAATTTTACAATTTACTATTAAAACTGTTGTAGTTTTAATTTTAAAGATACTTTATTCTCATTTTTTTTTATTTAGTGAATTTTTTAAATTCTTTAAACAGTAAAATTTGAACAGTTAAATTTTAACAGTTAAACTGTTCAAATTTTTCTAATTATTATTGTTGAAATCTATATTCTCTATTGTTTATAAAACATTTTTTCTTATAAATATATGACAACAAAAAAATGTTTTTCTTATTTTAGTTTAATTTTTATTATAAGAGTTATTCAATTTTCTTCTATTTGATACTCGTTATATGACTCAAATCATTATTACTATTGGTTTGTAGAGAAAACTAAAGTGAATATTGCAAATTCATTGAATTTCCAGTTTTTCTCCAAATTTCAGTTTTGAATGATTTACTCAAAATGACAGTCATTTTGCATAGATAAAATTCTTCTGTAATCTTTAAATACTATGTTCTTTACTTATGTTTCATTGTTCTTTAATTACTTTAGCAGTTTTAACAATAAACATAATATATAAATAAACTATATGTTATTATATTTTATTTTAGAAAAATTAAATTCAAAATATGAATCAGAAAATATTGAAAGTAGAGAAAATTTAATTATTATTATTATTAATTTCAGATCCGAATACTTAAGATTCTTTCTTGATGTATCTGATATAAATTTGCACTTTGTAATTACAATTAATTTTAAATCCATTTCAATTCTAGATTATTCATTATTGATTTATTTACCACCATTCCTATAAGCTTGTAGTTTGCAGCATATTTTGAATTCTGCAAAGTTAATCTAATGACTCTTCTAGCAATTTACTATTTTTCTATTTTTATTTTTACAAATAATTGCTATATTATAAAATCAAATTTATTTCTGTAATTATTTATTTATGCATTCCAATTACACAAACAAATACAAGTTTATTAATAAAAAAAATGAAATAAATATTTTGGAGATTGTTGTTTGAGGAGTGAAAACATCATTTGTGATCCAGAAATTTACTTTCAATTGCAAATGAAGAAATACATAATTTGAACACCCACGAACTCTGAATAACATAAGAAAAATTTTAGATGCAAGAAGAAATGTGATGTCCTCATTTATTATATCAAGTGTCCTCATTCTTTGAGTAGATTATGGTAGCCTTTATTAATAATGATGTCTGTCTCTCTCTCTCTCTCTTTTTTAAATATAATTAAAACAAACAATTTTTTATTATATATATAATATGGACATAAAATTATGAATAAAATAAATTTTTTTTCAAAATTTTTCTTTAACTATATTAATAATAATAATAATAATAATAATAAAAAAGATGCATAACCTGTTTTGATAAAACTGACATGCTGCTTTGTATTGTTGAATTGCTTCAAATGAATCAGAAATAGTAAAAAAAAAATTAAAAAATTATTTTAAATGCATATTTATATAGAAATATAAAGTTTTTCCTGTTCCTTGAAGTTTATTCTGATTAGAGTGATTTCAAAATCAAAACAGCACAAAAAAAGGGTTTTTTTTGAGAACATACATTATTCTCAATGTTCATTATTTAAAAAAAAAATCAATTTTTTTCTATCTAATTTATTTATTTCCACATTTCACATTTTCAAATATTTTTGATCTATTTCTTCATAGATTTATAAATTATATTTATTTATTTTTAACTAAAACTGAATTTGAATATAACTATGTTTAATTTTTAAACATAATTTTTAAAATTCTGATAAAAATTTTTAAACAAAAAGCCTTTCATCTATAACAATAATTGTATTTCAATCATTTAAAATTAACGTATAAATCAAAAGTTTATATTAAAACAACTTAAACTACAGGAAATGAGCTAATTTTTTTTTTTTTTAATAAACAGGCAAAGGTAAGCAAATATTTATATACTGTACTGCACTATTAAACCAGAAATATCTTTAAAAAGAATTTAAAAACTAGAATATATAAAGCTTTGCAGTTATTACAAAAAAAAAAAACAATAAAAATTAAGATATTAACATATATGTCTACTTGTTAAGCTTAATATATGTCTACATTACTATTATTCTTAACACTAATTATATGATTTAAAGAGTATCAAAAATACAATAAATCTCTTTTTATCTTCTTACTATTATGTTTATATCATTGCTGTATTGTCATGCAATAATATAATTATGATGCATTCAAATTAATTTTATAATTTTATATAAAAAATTAATTTATAGTTTTGTACAAAATTAATTTCTTAATGCTTATTATTATTAAAAATTTCATAAACAAATATTGTTCTTAAAGCCAACAAAATAGCAGTTCATTCTATTTTTAAATGATAATATACAACAAGACATTTCAAAGCAGTAACAAAAAAAATTAATATTTTAAATAATAATAATTCAATTTTATATTTTGATTATTTTTGTATTTTATATATTGCATTTCCAAATAAAAATTCAAAAATTTGTTTCCTTGCATCTTTTTATTTTAATAAACTAATAACTCAAGAAAAAAATTTAAATCAAAAGAAGTTAAAAATGATGTTAATTTATTATTTTTTTATATTGCAATTTATGTTTATTAGTTAAAAAAAATTGCAGTTTACTTTTGTTTATTAATTAAAATTTTTTTAACTAAAAAATTTTTTGTTCTTATATCACAATATGTCAAAATTATGTATAAATTTTTAAGCAGATCCCGCATGGCCATCGGATTTGGAACCATCTGTGGAGACAGAAACAAAGTCTGCATTCAGTTGGTGGATATTTGCAAAAAAATGTTGAAACACACAGTCTGGGGTGGAATGTTCTTTTAGCAACCACTTATACTCTGTTATTAATTCATTGTAATATTGTATTAATATTGTAACTTGCTTATTTTCTGTATATTTTTTATTGAATAAACAGTGCTGGTTGCCTCTCTTTCCTTCTCTAGTGGCCTATCTCACTTCTTCTGATAAGATCTTTTAACTTTTCTCTTACTCTCCTTTCATCTTCTCTCTTCCATTTCTAAAGCTAAACCCACTGAGTACAGCCTTCTCTCTCTTTGCCTTCCAGTCTGGGGTGGAATCCTTAGGAATTGATTGAAGGCTAAAATCCATCGCTATGCAGGAGATGACCCAAGGTGCAATGGAGAGGTGTTCAGATTTACATATGGCTAATACATCAATACCGACCTCATTGAATAATTCTTGCATTCACAGACCAAACAATGGAATGCAGCAAGGTCAAGCAGCAAAGAAAGTAGGAAATATGGGATCAAAAACACTGTTCCATGCAAGATTATTTGATAAACTTCAATTTAGTGTAGTAATAGAGAGACAGTTGTTTCCTCCTGATGGAAAGTGGAGGTTCAAATACTTTGACATACAGACTCTGGATTGGGGATGTTTGGAACGCCCCAGTGCCTGATCATCAATGGGGTGTAAGTCTGGCCGCAAACTAGTCGATATTGCAGCAATCCGGTCGCATTTGACGTCATATCAAAATCGTATGTACAGCTTATCATTGCATACTCATTGCAGTGACATCGTCACCTCCGACAAATAAGAGGTGGTGCGAGCAACTTTCCTAACATCAAACATGTTAGAATATTTGATGCGATGGAACATGCACAGTGAAAACTTTGGAAAGTTGAGCATGTTTATTTGGATATTATTGTTAGTTTGTCAGATGATCTACATTTATTAAATAAATTTGAGATTTTAAACCAAATTTTAATCATTTTTACATTTAATGATGTAATTTGAATCAAAAATTTAAATAATACAATAATATAATTTATATAGGAAGAAAAATTCCATCATCATCTAAAGGTAAATGGCATTGTTTTAAATGCTAACAAATATTTGGTTGGAGAATAAAATAACTATTCATTCTACTAAAATTGAAAAATTCAATCACTATTAGGTTTAAGAAAAAAAAGCTTTTTGTTTGTGTCATAATTTTATTCTTTTTTGAACAGCTCACTAATAATATATATACAATATATAAAGATAAAATGAATATGCAGTTCAATGAAATCCAGCATTGGCATGTCTTCTCTATGCGTCGGCATTATTCGATAGATAAACAAATGTTCGAAAAATGTTAACAGATATTCAAGAAATGAAATCCAGCATTGGCATGTCTTCTCTATGCGTCGACATTATTCGATAGATAAACAAATGTTCGAAAAATGTTAACAGATATTCAAGAAATGTTGATTGGCTGTGAAAACACAGTCATTTGATGTCGTTTTAAAACTTCTGCAGGATCGCAGCTAGCGATGTCTTATGAAATGGTCACATGGCTAGAGAAATTATATCTGATGTCAGATCGCAGTCAATCCCATCGACTAGTTTGCTGCCAGCCTAACATCCGGAGGGTGAACTCTCGCTGAACCATAAATAACAGATCTATAGTCCAGCTTAGGTCGGATCAATGACTAATATATTACAACCACTTTAATTATTTTTAGTTTAGAAAAAGATCGTTCTGCCGAGGCTACAGTAACAGATAACATCAAGTATAATTTTATAGCTATAATTACGTCGGGAATATTATTCAAAAAAGATGAATGATTTTTTTTATCAAGTATTTAAAAAAGTCATTAATACACATATATATCTGATATAATTTTCTGGTTTTTTTCTTCAGGGTAAGTTGGAGCCCCATGAAGCTCAGGGCCCCATGTTGTGGGGTCTGCTGACCGTCAGCTAAGCCACTGGCTGTCTCTAGATAAGCCTCATGCTTGTGGACTGGCAGGAGATTTGGAAATCATTGACATATAAGAAGCACTTCATAGCCAGGGTTAAGCAAGCTATGATGTCATTAATTTTTAAAACAAACAATGTGACACTTAAAATAGAACCTTGAGATATGGGGAGTAGATAAAACTGAACTGATTCGGACCTGGACGGAACGACTTAGAAACAACAAAATTTTCCAGTATGAAAATTAAACTTATAGGACAAGTGCTTAGTCATTTGCTGCTGCAGGTGTTTGCTTTTTAGTATACTGGGGGAAGTTTCTTCAGATGTAGGATTTACTACTGACTTCATAGGATAAGCTGTGTGATTCATTTAATTCTGCATCTTTAACATACAGTAAACCAATAACTTCTGCTCTTATACAGACTTCTAATTATATTGAATTGTGGTGCCTAAAATCAATTCATAAGGTCTTAGCATTTTATGAAATCAGTAGATATGTTAAAACTGCTTTTAAAAATGGATGGATTTTAACTATTAATGCTATTATTCAGTTATGGGAATTTCTTAAAAACCAAGAATTGAAATTCTTGATTTTTAAGAAATTCCCATAACTGAACTGACAAAATACTTAAAATATTTTCAAGACCACCTTGATTTATCTATTATTAAAAATAAAACAGGATTTTAACCAATTTTGATTGCAATCATTTTCTGCATTTCAAAACAGTAATAATATACTACAGTAAGACCCCATTTAATGTGGAGGATATGTTCCAGAAAAACAAAGCACTAAATGAAACGAGATCATCTTACCACATAAATAATGGGGATAGGTGAAAGAGGACAGCAAATAAAAACATATGGCCATTTTTATTTTGTAATATGTATTATTATTGTTATTATTGTCTTATATTAAATTATCGGCTTTTTTTAATTGCTAATATCCATTTGTATTCATGAATCATTCATGAAAAACTTCTTAAAATTAGAAAATAAAAAATTTTACGAATAAAAGGCAGTAATCAGATTGCAGTAAATTATAAACAACGAAAAAGAAAGCATTATCAATGAAAGAAAAATATTCTAACTTCAAGGAACTATAGTTCGAAGTACAGAGTAAGCCACTTTGACTGTATCAAACTATAGTTTGAAGTGGCAGCATTCAGATTAAAACTAAAGTGGGATAATTGTGATTTTTATTACTGTAAAATAACGTTGATAATCAATCATAAATATGAACTGTGACCACAGCAGAGTTTTGTATGAATTGCACTGCACTGATATCAAACACACTGCGAGACAGCAGAGGATTATCAAGGCAATAAATTCATGCAATTTCAGATTTATGTGAATATAACAGTTTGAAAAATCATGCCAAAATGAGATGATGAATTGAACTATTTAAAATTTATAATTTAAATAAATTATCCAGCTTATATAAATTGAAAAACATACTCAAATTATTTGCCAATATAAAACTGAATACAACAGAAATATAAAATTTCTTACTTATTATTGTAATTTAAAAATAAACACAGTCCAACATCTTTATAAAAAATTAAAATCACATTTTTGTTTTTTTAAGCAATTGAATATTTTTAAATAAAAATTTGAGTAATAAATTGATAACATAAGTAATTCAATGTAAGCTGGAATTTAATTCTGAAGCATATAAAACCATTTACTGTTATAAACTTATAACAACAATTTCTCAAATTATTCTATATCAGCAAATTGATTCTGAAAAATAAAAGATCATGTTCAAAATTATGTTAAAAAATTCTGATTGACAAATAAGAATTATTTTATGATCAGATTTGGATATAAGTTCTCATACTTCACTCAAAACTATAATTTAATTTTGAGAGAAGTATGAGAACATAGTTATTTAAAAAATGCATTTTCTAAATAACTAAAGGAATAATTTTGAAGTTATTAAATTACAGTAATAAATTTAATAAAATACTGATAAATATCTTCATCTAGATGTTATTAATACTTTTTATATAACAAACTTTAGAATATCAAATTTATTTGTCACTATTATTTTATGACTTTATTCATAGCAAGGAACATTTTATATCAATGATATTATGCAATTAACTCATTTTTATCCTTGTGAAGCTATTAGAATTGTATCATTATTGCATTATTATAGATGTCATCAGTATGTATGAACATGGCTAAATAATTTTTTATAATTTATATTGAAAAAAATTAAAATTTAGAAATTAAAAATGCATTATGGCAAAATCTTAAAGGCTATTAACTTCTGTTCATAGTTAAAAAAAATTTGTGTCAGAACTGGTATTAAATAAGAATTAATAGGATTTTTGATGACTCCAGGTACTACATCATATAGAGACAGAATCTATACTGCTCTCATAGGCATTAACTTAAGTAAGAGTTCCAGTATTAGCACAAACGAGCAGTCCAAAAACAAATTAAAATACTGAAAAACTTTATTTTCAAGAAACGTTTTCGGCTTATAATCGCCCTCTTCAACTCTAACTACTATATACAGTTTTTGTTGTGGAACCTAGAACTAGAACTTATAATCACCCTCTTCAACTCTAACTACTATATACAGTTTTTGTTGTGGAACCTAGAACTAGAACTTATTAAATAGAATGAAATTTAAAATTTATTACAATAAATTAAATTAAATATAAGAAAATAAAACAGATTATTAACTTTTTCTTTTTTCATATATAATATAAAAAATAAGCTATCCTAATTATTATTTAAGATCAAAGTTTCATTTTTCTCTAGTGTTAAGGAAAAATAATAAATGAAAGACAATCTATAGATCTTTCACAAGCTTGGAAATTTGCTTTAAAGATGCATAACCTGTTTTGATAAAACTGACATGCTGCTTTGTATTGTTGAATTGCTTCAAATGAATCAGAAATAGTAAAAAAAAAATTAAAAAATTATTTTAAATGCATATTTATATAGAAATATAAAGTTTTTCCTGTTCCTTGAAGTTTATTCTGATTAGAGTGATTTCAAAATCAAAACAGCACAAAAAAAGGGTTTTTTTTGAGAACATACATTATTCTCAATGTTCATTATTTAAAAAAAAAAATCAATTTTTTTCTATCTAATTTATTTATTTCCACATTTCACATTTTCAAATATTTTTGATCTATTTCTTCATAGATTTATAAATTATATTTATTTATTTTTAACTAAAACTGAATTTGAATATAACTATGTTTAATTTTTAAACATAATTTTTAAAATTCTGATAAAAATTTTTAAACAAAAAGCCTTTCATCTATAACAATAATTGTATTTCAATCATTTAAAATTAACGTATAAATCAAAAGTTTATATTAAAACAACTTAAACTACAGGAAATGAGCTAATTTTTTTTTTTTTTAATAAACAGGCAAAGGTAAGCAAATATTTATATACTGTACTGCACTATTAAACCAGAAATATCTTTAAAAAGAATTTAAAAACTAGAATATATAAAGCTTTGCAGTTATTACAAAAAAAAAAAACAATAAAAATTAAGATATTAACATATATGTCTACTTGTTAAGCTTAATATATGTCTACATTACTATTATTCTTAACACTAATTATATGATTTAAAGAGTATCAAAAATACAATAAATCTCTTTTTATCTTCTTACTATTATGTTTATATCATTGCTGTATTGTCATGCAATAATATAATTATGATGCATTCAAATTAATTTTATAATTTTATATAAAAAATTAATTTATAGTTTTGTACAAAATTAATTTCTTAATGCTTATTATTATTAAAAATTTCATAAACAAATATTGTTCTTAAAGCCAACAAAATAGCAGTTCATTCTATTTTTAAATGATAATATACAACAAGACATTTCAAAGCAGTAACAAAAAAAATTAATATTTTAAATAATAATAATTCAATTTTATATTTTGATTATTTTTGTATTTTATATATTGCATTTCCAAATAAAAATTCAAAAATTTGTTTCCTTGCATCTTTTTATTTTAATAAACTAATAACTCAAGAAAAAAATTTAAATCAAAAGAAGTTAAAAATGATGTTAATTTATTATTTTTTTATATTGCAATTTATGTTTATTAGTTAAAAAAAATTGCAGTTTACTTTTGTTTATTAATTAAAATTTTTTTAACTAAAAAATTTTTTGTTCTTATATCACAATATGTCAAAATTATGTATAAATTTTTAATATATAAAAGTTGTGATAAATATTTTGCATAAATAAATTATTAAAATGATAAAAATAAAGCTTTTCAAAGTAATTTTATGCTTTATTTTTTCTGTATAAATTATTTATATAATATATATAAGTTATATGTAATATTTTGATAAATTAAAAAATTTTATGATTAACATTCTCTCTTCTTGATTTTGAAATCCTTTTTATGAATGAATTTATAACTTTAGTACTTTACTGTTATAACTTTTATAGTATAATCTATTCTGAATTACATCCAAATCTATCCTAAATTATACTAATTAGAAATATGAATTATACTATTATTAAAGTTGTGTGGCTATTTGCATTAATGACAATAATAACAAAGCTTCTTCATTGCAAGTGTAATTTATATGCATGGGAGTTAATGGTTATAATTTTAATTAATTTTTAATATTTTGTCATTATTATTGCTTAACTGCAATTTTTTTTTTATATTTTGAATTACAGTTTGCATATGTTCTACCAGTTATGCATATTCTGTCATCAGTTGCTAAAAAGTTCAGTCAGCAGGGACCATCTTACTTTTTTGATTTTCAAGATACACATAATGTAAGATTTGCAATTTTTTAATCATTTGTTTGTTTATTATTTTTCTATATTATTTAAAACTTTCTCATGAATTGATGTCAAAGTTTTGTCAAATTAAAAATTTCCATCATCCAATCTGCAAATGAATAACAGATGATAATGTTATGAGACATATAATTAAATAAAAATTATCGAAAAATTTTATTGTTCAGTTGGTATCAGTTTTTTGGAATTATACATAAATCTATTATGGGATAGGAATTATATTTTTATTTTTACAACAATTGTTTAAGTTTCAAGATAAATAAAATATGTAATTATTCAGTTTACACACAACACAGAACACAAACAAACAAACAAATTTTTTTAATATTAATAATCTCAATCACTGAATAGCTGAATTGTTAATTGATGAATCAAGCTTTAAAGAATATATTTTATAAATAATCCTAAACATTACTGATTAAGTTCCATAATATATCTAAAATAATGCCTTATGCATGATTTTCAGTTTGTTAAAAAAATTTTCCAAGAGAATTAACTATGCAGATAGATAAACATTGCATTCATGGTTGCATTTAAATAATAATTCATTTATTTCAGAAATTATAATTATTTTTATTTTAAAATAAGATAATAATTATAATTATTACCATCCATGATTATTACCTACTTTGATCCACTAGGGATCAAAGTAGTCTTAAGCAGTGGCGTACATTGGTATTAATAATGCTGCTTCAAAAATTATTAGTTTTAAATATAACAAGTTAGCTGTTGGCCACTACATGCCCAAATACATCAAAAAATAAACTTTCTCTCTTATCTGTCAAATTTGAGATTTTGCTGTTGAACCCTTGTATGCAACCATAGCCCGTCATCAATAATAAAAACGAAACTATGATAAAGAAAGCATATGCACTGACTCTTACAGACTTAAGACCAGTTGCGTACCCAGAATCTTTGGTACCTGGGGCGGCATTATTTTTGGTCCCCTCCCCCTCCAAAAAATATACCTGTTTTAACTTTCAACACACATTTTCTTAAATAATTTTTAAGAATTAAAAATTGTACAAAAATTTTTTTACAAATATCTGTTGAATAGTAATGATATTCCATGGTCTTGGCCCCCCATTCATCTTGGTGTCCGGGGTGGACTGCCCCTCTCTGGGTATGCCACTGCTTAAGAATAATTTGATCCCTGGTGGATCAAAATAGGTAATAATCATGGATGTTAATAATTATAATTATTATCTTAAAATAAAAATAATTATAATTTCTGAAATAAATGAAATTTTCTGAAATAAATAAAATATTATTTAAATGCAACCATGAATGCAATGTTTATGTAGCCTAGGCATGCCAGATGCAAACTGAACTTTTGGGCCCAGGAACAGCCAACATTTTTTGATTGAAAAAGCCAGAAATTGAAGTCAAATAACAAAGAAGTGTACAGGAAGAAAATTATGATAATTTAAAACAAAATTTATAATGAGATTGGGATTTAGTCCGATTAAAGATTCAAAGCAAGAGAAAATAGTAACGGCGACACTTCTGGGATTATAAATTTATAATGAGATTGGGATTTAGTTTTCTAAAAGACGCGATTAAATATTTAAAACGAGAGAAAATTGTAATAGCAGCACTTCCGATTTTGAAAGTTCCAGTCTGGTTCCCACATGTGCAGAAACATAAACTTCACATGCTTATTCCTTTATTATATATGATGATTTTTTATTTTAAATATAGTAATGTGTTTTTCTATTATTAAAATTATCTGACTTATCATATAGGGTATAACAATAAATGGATTGAGAAAATGGCCTGGAATAGGATTTACTTTCCATACCTGTTTATGTATGGATAAAATATATAAAGAAAATCCCGGAAAATATAAAAGAAGGCAATTATACAGGTAATTTAAAATTATTAATAGCAACTAAAATAATATCTGAAAAGTGACAATATTTGAAGCTTTAATAATTTTTAACTGTTTTTTATTTAATATGTATCTAAAGAAACAAGAAAATATCATCACTTTTTAAAGGTCTTAAACAGATTTTATAATATATAATTAAATAGTTAATCATTAGAATTTAAAATGAAACAAATTCATATTACAAATGATATAAGAACAAGTTAATAAATACAAAATATTAATAAAAATTTTATTCATTAAATTCATTTCATTAAACTATTGTCTATTTCATTAAATTTCATTATTTCATTAAATTTATGTAATTTTTTAATAATTATATGACATAACTTCATTTAAAAAAGTTATGTTAACTCTTAGTTTTTTTTATATATAATTTCTGAAAATTTAGGTCAAATTTTTTCATTCATAGCTTGTTTAGTTCAGAAGAGAGATGATTATTTCAAGAAAATATCACCTATTTTATTGGCTAGCTAAAATTTCATATAATAACATATTTTCTGTGATTTTGTATATAGAATGAAAAGGTGTGAAAAAATAAAATTCAAAGAAAATGCTTACACTTTTAGAAAGAAAATGAAAAATGCTATAAACTGTGAAAAATTTAAAAGATTTTGACAAAAATTAAGTGAGATATGATGATTTTAATTTTTTGCATGTTCATTAGGCTTAATTTTAATCAATCACAGCTGTCATTTGGAAATTGAAATGTCAAGCATTGAAAGCTTTAACTAAACAGCAGCTTCTAATAAGTCCGTCCAACTTGACATCAAATTGGGTGGCCTTATAAGAATCCTTTCTAAAATGCCTAATTATGTGGCACTAATGTCAGAATTTTGGGCTCAATGGCACTAACAATTGAATATAAATATGGGCATACTTTGATTCTCAAATATGTCCCATGTTTTTATTTTATATTTTATATTTCAGAATGAAAATTATCTGCAAAATATTTCTTAGAATAAGTATATAAAAGATAAATTAACACAGAGTTAAGCCAGGCCCAGAGCCATCTTGAAAAACTAAAGGTGTGAGACCTGAAATCAAATCTGGATTCTCCAAGATAATGTGTGAAATCTTTAAAAAATGGCCATCCGGCCAAGTTTTTTAGGCCTAATACTAGTGTGCATTTAATGAATAATAATGTAAATATGTTTTTAGATTTTTATATGCATTAGCAAATGAAAAAAAAAGCTGTTATTAAAGCAAATAACAGCCTTTTTTCATTTGCTTTTAAAGTTGTGGTCTGGAATGCAACCACTGCAATTATGAGGTATGCTTATATTTTAAAATTTTAAGAGTAGGTCCACCCAATTTGATATGCATTTATAGTCATTGCTACATATAACTTTATCAACAGTTAACTCTTGATAGTGATATCAACAACAATCATGTTAAAAATGATTATATTACAGTAATATCATAAGCATTCTTCTGTCTATAACAGTGTTTCCCAAAGTGTGGTATGCGTACCCCCATATGTTTAAATTTTAAATTTCGTTCTATTAAATAAGTTCTAGGTTCCAGAACAAAAACTGTATATAGTGGTTAGAGTTGAAGAGGGTAATTATAAGGCAAAAATGTTTTTCGAAAATAAAGTTTTTCAGTATTTTAATTTGTTTTTGGACTGCCTGTTTGTGCTAGTATTAGAACTCTTACTTAAACTACATCATATGTTTATATAATATATAATAGGGAAGATCTTCAATTTTCTAATAAAATTATTTCTTTAATATTAAAGTTTATTTTTTTTTTCAAAATTGAAATTTATTTTTCAATTTTATTAACAAAATTTGGTGCCCCTAAAATATTGCCTAATTATAAAGCCAATTCTGTAGCAGGTCTATAAAATATTATATATTAAAAACCAAACAGCTACAGAATACTCAATACCTACAGAACATTATAATTTTAGATTATTATTTTAATTCAAGCCATATACTCAATTTTTATTTAATTTTGTATTTCATACAAGATTTTCATTCCAAAATAATATCTAATTCCAAAATTTTAAAAAGCTGGTCAAAAGCAGATGCCATTAGTGTGATTAAACCCAATCATACAAATGGCTTATAATAAACTTTTAGAAGCTTATGACATTTATATGCTATTTCTTTGAAATTTATTTTTACACATATATGATATTATACTTATATAAAAGCTATTTTAAATTCAAATACAAAATCTTCCCAACTTACATAAGACTTACCTTAATAGTAAATGTTACACAAGTCAAATTTACCTATATAATCATTATGGTAAGGTAAAAAAAATTTTGTGCTTTATATAAAAATTTTAAAAATTTTGTGCTTTTTTTACCTACTTATAGGGCATAATATGATATAACTATCAAAATATAACACAAATGTAAATTTACAATAGTCATTACAATATATGCATATCATGAGAATTATGTATTTATGATAGTTAATGCAATAACTTTACTATCAAATGCTTATTACTAATAATGACATTATTAATAGTAATGTTAACTCTTGCCACAGAAATGACATGATCATTGTTGCAATACTATCATGTAAATACAGCATTGTATACTAAATTATAAAGGTTTATTTTTAAAGCTGAGATTACTTTTTGTACTGCTTTTATCTGTAAATTAAACAAAACATCTATTTTTAGAACTAACAGCAATTGGTAAATGATGCTCAAATAAAAATCAGATTGAAACAAATCAGAAGTATTTTTGGTTATTTTATTAATCATCATAATCTCATGGGTTATGAGCTGATGATGATTAATAAAATAACCAAAAGTACTTCTAATTCATTTGTTTTAATCTGTTTTTTATTTGAGTATCATTTACCGACTGCTATTAGTGCTAAGAATATACATTTTGTGCTTTTTAAGATATTTTGCATTTCAAAATCTTTATTTAAAATCAAAGTTGTATTTCTGTGAATCAGAGAACTCATGCATAAAGTTATCAATATTATGCCTTAATCATTGGTAGCAGTTTTTTTTATAAAGAATGACCGTATTACTATTATCTATTATTATTTATATAATTTGCTTTTTAATCTTTCTGTTATCATCAAAATTCTTCTAGAAAAATTGTATTGATGAAACTATAGATGATGATTTCTCTATATTTTATCATCCTAAAAAGCAATAATTTTCTTATAAGAAAACAAACTTTTCATTAATTTTATTATTGTTTAGAAACTTTTGAGAATAAAGAATCTTACTTAAAATTTCCTGAAAACTTTTGAATAAGTTTATTTCTACAAACAAGTATTCAAGTTGAATAAATTCTTTTCATGATTATTAGATTGCAAAAAGCAAAATTTTTGTTATCTGACTATAATGTCTGATAGTTAAAATAACTTGTATAAAATAACAATTTTATACATTTAAATTTCATATGGCTGAATAATATGAAAGTTAATATTTTTAATGTTAAAATTATATTATGTATAAATAGAAAAACTTTATATAAATTTCAACATGTATCAGAAAATAAAAAACTTCAAGTCTCTATAATATCTAAATGCTTAGTATTTTATGTAACAGATATGAAGATGAGTCACCATTTATATTTTCTTGATATGGAAATATTCAGCATTGATTATTTTATCATTTAAAAAAGTTATTTAATAAATATAATTTATATAATATATAATATTTTATTTATATAATATAATAAAAAAAAAACAAATATCAAGAGAGGAAGGAAAAAATGATGAGACAGTTGTTTGAGATTATAGTTATACATATAATTCTCACATCTTACAATAAAAGAATTAAATTGTAAAATATTAACAATAATGTATATTTAGTAAAATATTCATTTTATAGTATATTTAATTAGTTTTCTTATTTAAAAAAATCGTTACATTAATAATAATTATACCACATATGTATTTTGTAAATTAAAACAAAAAATTGAACAAATATGAAATAACTATGTAGATAATTTTATGACTAAAAAACATGCATTGTCATCTTAAATAAACATTTTGCATTGTTTTAAATTTTTCTGAGAGAATTGTCATAATATTTTTATATTTACAATAAAAAGAAACTTGGAATAGCCATTCTGCTATTAGCCAGAGTCTTTATCATCATGAAATGATATATGATAATAGATCTCTATTGATGATAATATATCTCATCACATCTTGTAATTTAAAGATTTATGAACTCTCACAATAAATAAAATATGTAATTATAAAATTTTTAATTTCATATCATCATTCTATATTTAATTTTTCTTAAAAAGTAAAAAACTAAAAATAATTAAAACTAAATTTCCTACAGAATAATTTAACTTTCTTTAAATTAAAGACCAATGATACAATTTTATTTGTTTTACATAACAAATCTAAGAGCTAGAATTATGGTTAAAAACAGGAGCAGATAAATAATTTATTTGCTTTATAGTTAAATCAATATCAATAATCATACTTAGCTGAAATATCTCTGCAAATTCCTACATTTAGTAATAAAAAAATTACATAAACAATTTAAGATAAGCATTTAAAATATAAAAAGCAAAGTATATTTTCATCAGATCATAATTCAATAGGAATCTAAACATAATAAAGAAGAATTTTGTTAAGCATTTATACTGTTCTAGCATAATAGTAGCTAAATATGGATGAACAGTTGATCACAAGTAGAAAAACATATTTTAAAAAATAAATTTTTCCATTTACTATTACCATTACTGTAGTCAAAATTGTCCTATTGTGGACAAGGAAATGATTTTGAAAAAGAACTTTCAATAAATAAGTCTAGATATTTATGAAGTATCAAATTTTATTTTAATATTTTCAAACATCCAAAGATCATTTCCAATACATGCTTCAGAAACAAAACATAAGCAGTAAATATAATAAAGAAAAATATAATTTTTCATAAAGCTGTTCCATACTTCAAGTCAATATGCAAGTGAAAATCAAATCAAAATATTCTTAGGAAGAATAACTTTTAATAAATGATATATCATAATCATAACTGAAAGTGTGAAGGGCAAAACAAAATATAATCTGTAATACAGGGAGTCTTCAATTTACAATACTCTCAATTTATGACCATTTGTACTTACAACAGTGATGTAATTAGTAAATCCTATCATTGGACAATGCAATTCATGTGGGTTCAAGTCCTAAGCAATGATCTGATATGTAGAAAGTATCTCTTTTGTGTTTGGATCTTGTATTTCTATGTTTATTAAATATTTTACAATAAAGTGGAATGTAATAATAAATATTGGTAGTGGGCAATCCGTAAATTTTAAACATTTGTGATTTCTGATTGCTCTGACTTATAGCCTCAGAGTTTGAACCAAACCCATTGTGAGTCAAGGATTACCTATATTTAATCAACCAAAGAGAAAGTGTTAAATTACTATAAACAAGAAAATTAAATTTTGTATATGTCAGGAGGTAGCTTTAAAAGAAAAGTCATAAAAATTAAAAGAATAAAAATTTATTTATTTATATAACTTAGAAAAGCACTATCAAGCAGCAGAGTATTATACTTTAAAAATTTTATTAGAACTAACGTTTTCGACTTTTGCAAGCCATCCTCAGGTTCGTATACACTTACTTATGCTATTCTAGAATTTAACAAAAAACTTTGTGTGTTCTATAGAATTTCATTCAACTTATAAATACTTAACTGTAAAGAATTAAATTAATTAGTTCCAACAACAAGGTTACTATGGTTGCATACAATACTTATTTAGAAAAAATATTATTTACAAACATATTACTATATTATATTTAAAAATATGAAATTGTAGTATTACGTTGTATACCAAATGAAAAAGATTTTTTTTAAAAATTATATAAGTCCAAATTTTTTACATAAAATAGATTTGTATAAATTAAAAATCTCTTGTATTTAAATTTCTCTTGTATAGAGTTGGATACATTATTAACAAAAAATTAATATTAGTAATGAAAATTGCAAAATATATTTTTTGTATATATTGAATTTTT
The DNA here is from genome assembly GCA_000484575.1 of Olivierus martensii. Taxonomy (NCBI): domain Eukaryota; kingdom Metazoa; phylum Arthropoda; class Arachnida; order Scorpiones; family Buthidae; genus Olivierus; species Olivierus martensii. Next base: position 23,050 of record AYEL01086934.1, read on the forward strand.
ACATAAGAATTGAAAGTCTTTAGCCACAAATATCTAAAACATATATTACAGTTGTATTAAAAGCAATCATTAAAAATCTTACAAGTTGTAAAAAATTTCTAACATATCATAAATATAAAATAAATTAATTTCTCAAATACAGGCAGTCCCTAATTATGTAAATGGATCTTTTAACATCCCATCAAACTTAAGTAAGTAAGGTTTCATGAAATGTAAATTTAATTACATAAGGTTTAATTCTGTAAAACATCAAAAATTTACGAGTAAGATTTCGTTCTAAATCAAACAAAACTTATGTATCTTGGAGTATTTATTATACAGTTCGTCACAAAGATGTAACATTTAAAATAATTATATAAAAGAATAAATACCTAAGTTGTGTGGTAAAGCAGTCACTTACCATCTTGGAGGATTTGGATTCAATTCCAAATACCTGCCTTCAGTTTTTCAAGAAGAGTCCAAGTTCAGGCCTGGCTCTTTAACCAAAACTAACATTACATAAGTATGGATCTGTATGTATGTATGTATGTATGTCAGATCTACATAAATCAAGAATTGTCTATATATTTTAGTAAAATTGCAAAGTAAAAAATGAAGTATATGTAACTGATAAGAAATTTAGTTACAATAGATTTCTATAATGTACATATTTGTTTCCATCATAAATCTTTACAATGAATTTTTATAATTAGTATATTTTTATATTATAGTCCGTGGGAACTAAATATTATACAGCTACTGACTTTAATAGAATGTTTAGCTGTTCTAAACATTTTATTAAATTTGATGGATAATTTACTATCATGCTATGCTTTTAATATTTTGGAATCACTACATATTTTAATATTACAAAAGCACATTGAAATTGTATAAAGATCACAATTCTTTTTTCATTTTATTTATAAAGATTGAGAACCTAGTTTTGTAATAAATGTAATTTATTGAATTTAAAATTTCTTTTAACAGTTTTTTAAATTCTTATGGCTCTGGATTTGAAGCATTTTTCACTGAAGATTCAATACTTGTTGTAGCAGCAAGTACAAAAAAGGAATATTATGCTGCTGTAGTTACTGACTGTTGTCTTGATGATGGTGCTTGGGTAATTACATTGTTAAAATTTTATTATAGTAATATTTTTAATTATTATATCAAATAATAATACTGTGAATAAAAAAAATCCATTGAGAGACTTCTGAATTAATTTTAATAAATTCATAAATAATTTATATATTTATGACAAAGTCATATTTTGATTCTTCTAGATTGAATTTTTATAAAATCTTGCTGTGAAACAATTATCCTTACCTGTAAGAAAACATTATAGTTTTTCTGTTTTATAAAAATGTGTGATCATTTATTTTGAATAATCTATTACTCACAATATTTGAACCATTTTTCTAATTATAATATTGTATATAAACAAGCATTTATCAAATTAATCTTTCTAATTGTTGATGTGATTTCTAAAGAAAACAATTTTATCTGAAATTTTATATTCTATAATACAATTTTTTTGGAATATCATTAATTCAATGAAGTCTTGTAATGAAAGTTTTGTCATTGAAGTGGAACAAAAAAACGTGGATCGGTTTTTTTGCATTTACTGGGTAAAAATCCATGCCTTTGATGATGGGTCCTGAATTTTTTGATTGCCAAAATTTGTTTTTAAATTCCGTCTTAAAGTTGGAAAATGTAAATAGATTGTATTTGTAGATTTTGGATTATTTTTCATCAAATTTTATTGATTCTGCTTTCTATTCCATTATATTTTAGTAATCTTATTATGATTTTGGAGTGAGGTAAGATTATTTTTGAAATTTTATGTAAAACATGGTATTTTAGTATGATGAGCTGTAAAATTTGTAAAACTGAAAAAATTTTCTGATATAAAAATTTTGGTTAATTCTGTGAAAATATCGAATATTTTTACTTATTTGGTCATTTATTGATTTATTTTAATAGATAATTTAGTAAAATATGAGAAAATCCTAATGTAAACAATCCCAGACTAAAAAAGGGGCATAGCACTTTTATTGTTTTATGGCATCCAGTTGTTTCATGGAAAACTGCAGCCACTTCTACTTTACTGCACAACATGTGATAGTGTGTCAGCAAAGTATCTCAAGGCCAATTAGAGTGAAGTAGAAAATGTTATAGCTGTTTATGTACGATTGTGGATGATCTCAATATATGCCATGTTTTTGGTTATAAATTCGAAAATTTATAAAAAAATAAAATAAAAATTATTGAAATGAAGAGAAAACATTAATAAACATATTTTACTTAAAAAATAGAAAATATTTTAATAAATTTTTGTTTCTTTTTGACTAATTAATTAATGAAACTTTGCATAATATTTCGTTTTTTATCGATAATTTTTAAAGATATTATCCGATTTTCTTCATTCATACCTTATTTTATTCATAAGACTTGCGGCTATCTAAAAATATGAAAGATTTCATTGGATGTCTATGATTTCATATAAAAAAATCATGTTTTTTCCGATCTTATATAATGACTGATAAGTTATGAAAGAAATAAAATTTGAAAAAATATTTTACATCATTAGAATGATGATAAAAAAAATGTAAAAATTTCAAAAAATTTTAATGAAAATTAAGCAAGATTTCATAATTTTAAGTTTTTGCATATTAATTAAGCTTATTATGTAAACATTTATGGATTTCAATGGGTTAAACTATTTAAAAATATGTTCCCCCAGTTTGATGCCATATGGCAGGGGTGTTCAACCTATCGATCATGGAGCGATTTTTAGTCAATCTCTTGTTTATTCCTCCCAAGTTGATTCCTCCTTAAAAATTTAATTAAACCTGAAAACATAATAATTTATTTATCATTATTTTGTATTATTTTTTAATCTAAGTATATTGCTATTGTTTGTTTATTTTTTGTTAAAATTGTGGAATCACTGATCTGTTTGTTTATTTTTCGTTAAAATTGTGAAATCACTAATTTTCTTATCACTTGGAAGTATACACATGAAAAGTTTCCAATATTGCACAAAAAAAATTAATTAACTGATATTGCACAAAAAAATTCTGTCATGTTTCAGATCGATATACTTGTTAGAATTCGCTTTTTTAAATATGAACGTCAAAAAAAAATCAAGAAACCAAATTACAAATGATCATTTGAATGGTTGTCTGCAATTGGCCACTTCTTCACATCAACCTGATGATAAAAATGTTGTGAGTTCCAAACAATGCCAAATTTCACATTAAATTTTTTTTTTTTTTATTCCTGTAACTTATGAGTCTGTAATCAGTCTGTTGTTTTTTCTAACTTTGGTTTTCTAAAATAGAGAAATAAATATTTTATTTCAAATTATTTGTTTTATTTGTTGAATTAACATAATTAAAAGTGATAAATTTTTAAATATACAAATAAAGTTTTTAGGGCTAGGAGAATGGGTCCTTCGAAGTGAGTTCATTTAACTGCATAGTTGTACGTAATCAGATATCAGGTTGAGAGAATGTGAACATGATCTGTATGAGAGAGTAGATTGTCAAATAACTTAGTATAGAAAAGTAGCTCACATAGTAAAAAAGGTTGAACACCACCACCATATGGTATCCAGTTACAATTAAATTTGTTCATATGAGGAAGTATTATCAAAATTTCTTATTATGATTAGCATTGTCTTTAGAATAGAATAAGTTCTTACTTTATATGCCCTCTTATTTATATTTTCTCAGAAATAAAAATTCTGAGACAAAAATTTTCATTAATACAATATTTGGAAAAAGATTGAAAATTATCTCCAACAAGGGGAAGCTCAGACATTCGTGTCACTGATTTTTTTGAAATTGCGCATACTTGTAGTAGTACCCTAGAACAATATAATGTGCAAGCAATAAAGTGCACAACTCAAGCATTGTCGAAAAAATTGCATGAGAAGTTTTGCAGTTATCTCATATATTCTAGAATTCAATTATATGTAGAATGTCTTAGTAGCGGAGTGGTTGATGATTTAATTTTTTTAATTGTATGATTGCTGGTTCAATTCTTAGATTTGATAATTTTTTTATTTATTTATTTTATTATTATTTTTTTCTTATATTGTTTTATATAAATACAGTTATTTATATTTTTAATTCGAAGCATAAAAAATTTTCTTCTTTTTCGAATTATCGATTTAATATTGTTATTGTAACGTTTATTGAACTTTATTCAATTTAAATTAATTAGGATCAAGAGGAGGAAACGAAGATAACGTGAAATATTACTGAAAGACCATTTTTAATTAAATTTTTTTTTTTATATCCAGGACACCAATTAAATTAAATAATAAATTTAGATTTATTTTTTCTCTGTGCAAGAAATTCGATTGTAGTCATCGCATTATAATGTATCTGAATCGGAAGAATTGAATAGATTGAATGCTACAAAATATTAATCAGCATTTATGACAAATAAAAAAATAAATCGCAATATAACTTGGAAGCAATTCAATTTACAAGATATAAAAATCTAAAAAAAGAAAAATGATATTGTCTCGATGGACTGATGATCAATGCGGTGCATAAAAAATTTAATATATTTAAAAACAAAATATTTGATAGATTTATTTAAATTATTACTAGCAAGATAGCACCAAAACCATTTAAAAAAATGTTTACTGTTTTCATTTTGATAAACGAAACTAAAAAAAAAAACAAAGAGAAGTTAAAACATTGCAAGTTCCTTACAGTTTTCCAAATATTGCAATAATTATAAAATAATTTATCACAAACAAATAATCTTTTTTAAAATTGTCGCAAACACTTCATGAATTTTAAATAAAGGTTCCAAACGATACAGAAATCTGCATAAATAAGATAAATAATTTTTTTCCGAAATGTATGCAGACGTTATAGAAAATGAGATTTAGATTTAAAAATATCGTAAAACGATTTCAAAAATTTATAGCGAAACATCAGAAAAATAATAAAACATATATACGAAAATGATATGTATAAAAATACATTTTGTTTGCGATATATTTGCATATAGATTATTTTAGTAAGTACAGGTAAAATTACAGAGATTGTCTATGTCGCCATGAGGGAGTACTATCATTACGGGTCAAAGATAATTTGTCTTTGATCTGTAATGATAGTAATCTTTAACATTCACGTAGATATTCACATTAGAACGTATCTTCGAAATTAATTGAATGCCAACATTTGTTATCTCATTATTTTTAGTGTCCAGATCACAAGATGAGATATGTCAAATAACATAACCGATAGATTTGATATCTTATTTGTGAAATAAATATATTTTTTCAATTAAATGCAATGATTTTTCAAATTTGGAAAAAAGAGTTTAGTAATAATTACTAATTGATTATATTTGCAAATTAATAATGGTTACCAATTAGTAATGATTTTCATTCTAATTTTCGAAATATAATATTTGAAAAAAAATTTCTAATATTTTTAAATGTCATTTGTTATGCAAAATTTGTTATAATTATTGCAATATTTGACTTAATTTCTGCACATAATGGTTACCAATTAGTAATGATTTTCATTCTAATTTTCGAAATATAATATTTGAAAAAAAATTTCTAATATTTTAAAATGTTGTCATTTGTTATGCAAAATTTGTTATAATTATTGCAATATTTGACTTAATTTCTGCACTTAATATAATATGAAAACTCGAAATTCTTTAAGAAAGACAAGTATATAAGATTTTTTTTTTCATAGACAAAAATTTAATTGGTTATTTTGAAGTGAAATATAATAAATTCATTTTGTTTAATCTACGATAAATTATTTTATACATTTCGATATTCATTAATTAATAATTTGCAATGAAATTATAATAATAAATATATTAAAAAATTTTGCAGTTATCTTATAACGCTAATATTCTTTTGTAACATTTATGCATTAGAAGAATATTTTTGCTGTTGTTTGAGTCCATTCGTGCACAATTATATAGAAAAAGTCAGTTTTATCATGCAAATATAGCATGTGAAATTATTTAAATTATTTTCTGAACTGGTTACTGTAATAAAAGAGATAGAACAAAACACACATTTTGTGAATGAAAAAAAAAACCACAATTTTTATGAGCCTCACAGCGATGCTTAACTGTTATGCATGCTAATGTTTGAGACGTTATAATACTCATATTTTTTCGCTTTATATAAAAAAAAACTATTATTCTGCCACACAAATAATGCATTTAAGCGCTACTCCATACTGTTAATAATGCAGTGTATTATTCTGATTGAAACTTTGAAGTAATAAAGCCTTTAAAAATTCTGCTATCATCTTTATGATCTTGATACCGCACGAAAGTTTTCTATTTGAGGTAGGCAGTTTATAAATTTATAAGAAACAACATTATCATCCTACAAAAATATTTTTATTATAGCGTGATAAATAACTTTATTATTGTGCAATAATTTGATATGCAGCGGTTCGTTTCGTTTTTATACTCCCCAATCTGATATCAATATTTAACGAATTTCTTCTCATACAAAATAAGGGTGCAATCGAATTCAACTTTAGTTATGACAGAAAAGTATAATTGAAATAATTTTTTCCACTATGAAAAACTGCATAATTTTTTTTTACATCTTTCTTCTCTATTCTTTACAGCTTAATTCTCTTGTAACACCAAAAGTCTCGAGATATATATAAACCATCGATAAAAAATTACATAACGTCAAAGAAGGAAAATTTATAAAAATAGATCAAGATATATGTGTAGTCGGATTCTGAAATCTGTTTTAAGCTATTATAAATCATCATATTTTCTATAAGATTCAAGTGGTAAAAAATATTTATATACAATAGATAATAATGTATATTTTAACTTTTAACATGCACTAATGAACTTTGGTTATTTATCAAAACATTATTATTATTAACTTTAAATTAGTATTCACGATTTTTACAGTTTTAAGGCTGCAATGTGATGGCGATACATGAAAATGAAAGATATTCTAAAACTATAAATTTCTTTAAATCGTTATGAACCTTTCGAAATTATATTGCGACTGAAAAATTAATTTTTATTATGTTCTACATCTCATATCCAGTAGACAATACAGAAGTTAAATTATACATTTGTAAAAGCACTAAAAGTTATCGATTCCCTATTTAAAATTAAATACTTTCTAGTTTTAATATTATTAATTTCTACTTCCTGATTCATTCAAAACAACTTTTATTAATTTGGATATTGAATTTAAAGAGAAGAAAGATTTTTCCAATATGCAAATACGCAAATGCATAATTAAATTTTGCGATAAGAGCTATCGCAGTTAGCTACTTTATTAAACTTAAAATATTTTAACTGTAGTAAAATTAACGAAACGAAGGGGGAAAATCTCGCAAAAAAAAGGAATGTATATATTATTAACTGTGACAATTACAGGAATTCTTTTGTTGTTAACCAAATTACAATTTGTCTCCTCTTAAGTAGAATTCTCCGATAGATAATTTAGATTAATGAGTGTTATCAGATTATTATAACTGTTTTTAGTCAGTGTTATGATTTATGTAACGAAATTGTGGACGTGAAGACAATTGCTTATGAGAAAAGGAAATAACCAATTTAGTGAAAGTTAGAATAATTATCTTTGTTGGTGAACAATTTTTCTCTTTGATCACCAGGATTATTCTTTAATTAATCGTGATGTAACGCAATTAACGCATTAACATGTGATACTGTTTGTAAGATATATCAATTGGCAAACTGTTAAAAAACTACAAGAGATCTTACATAAAGCGATCGCTTGAACGTATCCAGTTACGTAAAGAGAAAAATTTCGATTTTATTCAATATATAACCTATAACCAAACCAAATTAATTTTTTATGATGGCAAAAAAGTTACGTGGAAAGTGGGATCATCGATTTGTGTTAAAAAAGATGCCTTTGAGGAGCCATGTGGTTTTGAAAGAAAGTACTTATTGCGATTATTTATTGCCAGTATTCTTTGAATGATCTTAAAAGAAGCAAGGATTTAACAATGGAGAAATCACAGGATAAAGATAGAAACGTAACGTATAGGACCATCAATTTTTAGATAATTATTAATGATTTATGGACAACTTCAATTCTAAAATAGGAAATTAAGAAGATATAATAATTTGAACTTAAATTATGAAGGAAAAACAAATATAAAGTGAAAATTGCATTAATTATTGATAATAATTATTAAAAAAATATATAATTAAAACAAAATTAACATCACGATATAAATTTTTAAATGGAAAACATTTCCATGTTTAATTACGCGATAAATCTCGTTAATGTTAAGTAATTGCTTCTAAATATTTAATATATGTTAACTATTGCCATAAAATATTATTTGTCTTAATTATTAGTTAATTTACACTTTAAATATATTTTAAAAAATTATAATTTACAAGTAGTTAATTATAATGATGCTAAATTTGGCATCGGATAACGAGCACTAACATAAGATTAACAAGTGATTAGCGAAGGAAAAAAATTAAAAAATCTTTTAATTAATTGAAATAACGTTCAACTAAAGATCTGAAACAGAAAATTTAAAATATTATCTTGTATTTATTTAATTTAGAAAGTTAGAAATTGTGAATCTGTCATACATCAAAAACAAACATCCTAATTTATATCCTCTGCATTATTTCTCTATCCGTTAAAACGTTTACAAAAACTAAAGTGCTCGTTGAAGAAATTAATCAAAAATTCTAGAGAAGTAGTTGATATTTGCAAAATTATTAATAAACAAAATTTAAAATTCTGTCGAGAAATATTAAGAGAAGAAAATAATGCAAAAAAAAGTTTAATCAGTTTTATTTACATTAAATTTTTAATCATTAAAAAAGTTGCCTGTTCGTCGATGCTTTGGAATATCATAAGATATGCTAGTTAAGAATATAAATGAAGTTTAACTAAATATTTATAAGTGAGAATAAGAGTTCAGGGCGATTACAGAATATGAATTTCACAATTAAAGTAAATTTATACGTGATGCAAACTCTAAAGACCATTTAATATCATTAATTATTTAATTTTTATAGTTTAAATTAATTAAATTAACAATTATTAACGTAAGACTAAATATAAGTGTTCTTTAAATTAAAGAAATGTATAAAATGTACTTGTACAGATCTATTTATTGATAGAATTCTAGATAAGAAAATTTATGTTATTCTAAGATAAATCATTAATATAATTAGTTATACTTGAAATGTAAGGTTATATTTTTTATAATTTTTTTATGTAAAAGAGATTCGGTTGTTAAAAATAAGAGTGGAGAAACTTACCTGTGACGGCATGAAAGGACTGACAAGTTAGTGATTCTCAAGCAGAATGACGCGAAGTCTCTCTATAATATCTCAAACCTAAGCACTAGAGGGAGCTAAAGTACACTAACCAATCGCACTTTACTCGAATCTTCGATTCTGTCGACGTGTTCGAAGGGAATTTTCCAAGTTGTGGCAATTTTATGCAGTCGAAAATAACTTTCTTTCAAGTTCATAACATCATCTGAATGCATGCAAATGTAAATATTTTCTCATGTAATAGTAGCGATAAATTTATTGGAGTTTTATTAAAATTAACTGTTTTTTTCCCCTATAATAAAACTTAAATTTGAGAACAAATAAATAAATGAAAAAATAGCAAAATATTTCGTATATTTTCGCTAATTATGCGTTATTGCTTGGAATTATCATTTTTTTTTTTTTTAAATAAAATAATTCTGTTGGAAAATTTGACTACTTTCCGCCTATTTGAAGTCGAACTATTTACGGTCGGTTCCGCCATCGCGATGTTTCTATGACAGTAATGTTACTGAATTGTGTTTGTGAAATTCAGTTTCATCAATCGTTGTTAAGCGTATCAGTGATGTCAAAAACGTAACAGCAGTCGATATCACCGTTAAAACCGATGTCAAAATATTCAAACACGATAGAATGTAGTTTATCCCCGATGTATCTCGAGATATACTAATAATTAGAAGAAAGATACAAAAAAAATTTTTTTTATATATTTGGAATTTAATAATAGTGAATTTTATAATTATTTTTACTTTCGAATCATAATTGGATATTCGAAATGATCAATCGCTTGAAAATTAATTGCTAATTAATACCTATAAAAATATCCTGATATCGGTAGATTATTTTTATATATTTTAATTTTTATGAGGAATTCTATGTATTTTCCAAGATGTAGGATTATTTTAAATAAGATTTGACTTTTTAAAACAATAAGCTCAAGAAGGTAGTCTTTAATTTAATAAATAATCTCACTTCTAACCATAAACCATATATCATACTTCAGTTAATGCACTATGTAATTATCAGATTGATGATATCGCTCATTTTTAACAGTAGCCATCTTGAATTGTGCACGTGATGCTACAGTGTCATTTCTTATCACGTGCTTAATATGACCAATGGGTATTTAGATAAGAACATTACGGTTCCAACTATTTGCTGTCAGCAAATATCACTAACGAAGGTAGCAGCGAAACGATCTCTTGTTATTGATGGTTTGCTGACAGCAATATTAAACAATATTGGCCCTTAGTTAATCTTTGAAAAGGCTCAAATTTTAAAATTTTCTTCGGATTTGGGTAAATGACACTCTGTTTTGTCCTGTTTTTCTAAGAATATTTTCATAATTTCCTATTTATTATGCTTTTTTCCAGAATTTAACCATCCTAAGATCAATTATTTTGAAATTCTTCTATATTTAAGTAAATTATGTATTTTTCTGTATAAAATACATATTTTACTTATATATATTGTATAATTCTGTATATTGTATTGCATGTAAATTTTTCAAGTAAAATATTTTAAATAAGTTAGTCAAACTAGTTGAGAAATATAAAAAGTAAATGATGAAAAATAATTATTTTTCATCATTTATTTTATATACTTTGTTACGGTAAAAAACCGTAACAAAATATAAAATTGCTGACTGAATAGTTCTGATTTAATCATATTTTCAAATGATTAACATCTGTTTTGGAAGTTCTAACTTATAAACTTACACAGAAATATCAGTAATACTGTTTATATTCAGTAGTAGGTAGAAGCTTCAAAATATTTACATAGTAATTAAAAATTTTATTTAATTATGAAAGAGTTACAGTATGGTTATATTAATATTTTAATTCCCTATAAAGATAAATCTTATTTAATTATAAAATAAATCTTAGAAATTTATTAAAAAATAAAAAATTATTTACTCACATTTGACTCCCCCTAGACACACGCATTCTGGGACCAGTTTAATTTTTAATGATACAAAAATTAATTTGTAGGCGGCATTTATTTGTGTGACAGAAAACAAATTATCAAATTCTTAAAAATTTGTCTTTTGTGATTTTTTGAGATAGAAAAAATTAAATTTTAATTCTATCAACAAAGTTCTTAATAAAATGATTTTCGATGCGTAATAAACTGAATGCATTCATTCGGTTGTGAAGAATTGTTGTTTTTTTTTTTTCGTTTTTGACGAATGAAAAGTTAGAAGTAGACCTTGGAATATTGAATTCGGCATTATCAGAGATCTTTTCACTTAGGGACTCTCTGTAGTAGGGAGCCCTAGGGGCATGCATATTCTCTCTATGGATAATCCGAGAAAGATCTCTTCTATCAAATGTCTGCTCAGATTGATGTAAATTGAGAGAACATATTTAATGATATATAGAAAATCTTTACATTGAAAGGAATTTGCTATTTTTTAGATTTACTTTCTGTAAACTAAATTGGCTACAGTTTAATGGTGTATTCTATATTTATTTGTAAATATAATTTTAATTTTTTTTACAAAAATATAAGTGTAATAGCAATCGATGTGTACTCTTCCAATGCAGTTATTTTCCTATTTATAAGTGCTTTTATCTGCTGTTTCTATTTTGTATATGAGGAAATGTCATTGAAAATTTCTAGAGAAAATTTTATTAATAAACTGAAAGTTTAAAGGCTAATTTAAAATAATAACTTCTATATTTTTAATGATTTTATATATTGCTACCAATATATTAGTTAAATTATATTCAATTATTTCAATCTACCTCGAAACGAAACAGTAAACAGTTATTAAATATGGAAAATTCGAAGATTAAGCGATTATGATGTAAAATTTGTGCAACATAAAATATTTTTACATTACTTTTCTTGGAAATTATGCTGTTTAATAAGATTTATGCATATTATCTTCATATAATATTTGAAAAATATCTTAATCATAAATTTTTGAAGACACTACAGAATTAATTAATCTTACGGAAAGAACGATTAATATCAAATGTAAGAAATTTGTTAAAAGCACAAAATATGGCTAAAAATATCAGAAAAGTATTTTTTAATTTTGCTAGTCACATCTTACATTATTTTCTTTAATAATTACTGCAACCAAAGCTTTTATAATTTTATGAGAAATATACATGAGAAACCATAGTAATTGGAGTAAGATAATGAGAAAATATCGCATAGTGAATGCTAAAAAATAATTTTATAATTAAATAATTAAAAATACTGTATTATATAATTTATATACATTATTAATTATAATTTTAAATTGAAAAAATAACATCTTATAAATCCAATATTGGTAATTATAAAAACATTACAAAATAAATTAATTTTAAATAATAATCTGATAAAATTTATATAATAATGAAATCTGAATTAAAGGATAACGATGCGTCTAAATCTGAATAATATTTACTTATATTTTATTCTATTGTTTATGTATAAATTTTGTAGCGCATGTTAGCGAAAGAGTAAAAATATTACACGAAAGTAATTCCATTCTAACATTATCCATTAGTTCTATCGAAAGCATTGATAAATTTTACCGAATTTATGCCGAAATGCGTGAATTTATGTTGACACTCGAATAAGAGGAGTTAAAACATAATTTATTTTTCCTAGCGCTGAAAGAAGAGTAGAGTATTTTAGATAAGTTTATCTCTTAGGGACGATAATATCCAAAGATAAATCTTCAAAGCAATTTTCCATGTTTACAATTCGGAAAATAAGGTAAAATAACACAAATTTCATCCAGTTTAAGTCAATTTAAAATAAATATCTATTAATATTTTATTTATCCAATTTATTTTTATTATTCACTTATATATTAAGATATGATTATAGTTTTAAGATTAATTATTTCATTCAGATCGTCAGCTAGATTATCCAGTCTTATCTACAGATCACAGAGAAAAAAATACATTAGACAAGATAATCTCTGTTAGATAAATCTGTTAATCTCAGTTACATTAAACTTATCTTAATCAAAATGGCTAATTAATTGAAAACAAATTCAAACAAAATGCGACAATTAATCCATGATCAGAAATACTTAAAATTTAAGTTATTCTGTATTATAACACATATTTAAAGAAAATTGAAGTAAACAAATTTTTTAATCGCATATATATATATATTTAT
>AYEL01086935.1:0-22597 GCA_000484575.1 Olivierus martensii
TACATACATACATACATAATCTGTATTTTATAAGTATATAGATATATAATGGCTGTGCCCCATTCCAAAAATTTATTTTTTTCACTTCCTAACATCAAAACCACTAATGAGATATTTTATTTTAGTAATCCCTCTGTAGCAAAATCTGTCAATTCCACAAAAATTTGATATCTCAATAAATTGTTTAATCAAATTTTGAATGAAATTGTGGACATTTCACTTATCCTGCTGTTATGCACAGTCACAGAAGAAACATGTCAGTCTGATCATGCACATTATTTGATTTTTGTGCGTCAAACAATCATATGCGTTTCGCTTCTCGAATTCCATGTGTATTGCTACAGCTCGCAGTGGTATAAGTTCCTTTTGATGGTTATTTCATGCCTAATATATAATACAGATTGTGAGTAACTTTTTTTTATTTAAAACAACTCATATTTCAAATTTAAATAACAAACAGTACCAATATGGATATCCTTACATCTCTTTTATACTGTCAAACTTCTCTTTGGAACCTCAGAAAGTTTATATGTTTATTCCATTTAGACAAGATGTCAAAAATCACATTTCAAAATCTAGCTGATAGAATTTCAAATCTGTGTCTCTTGAATAATTTTTAAATTGTTGTGACAACAAAGTTTGGCTCTTCCATCTCAAAAGTTTGCCAACCCCTATTCTAGTCTAATGTTGAAAATGTTAAACTTTTAGTAATTTTTATATAGTACCCATATCTTGTATACTGAAGATGGTCCCATGTTGGACTAAAAAAATTTTAAGTTAAAATTTCTTTCTGTGAATAGTGCTGCCTTATGAATATTTATTAACTGTGAATGCAGATTATGTTTCCATAAATTATTAAGATGAAGTGGAATGTAATAAAATCATTTTATACATATCAATCATAATTTTAAATTATCTTTTTTAATATGTGGAAACTAAAATAGTGTTCAAAAAATGATTTGTAAATTTATTGGACAATTAATGCATTAGAACTGCAAACAAGATGGCAGATTTTCAGTTAATAATGTATCAACATTTATTTCAAAAGCTAGAAAATAAAGCTAGACAACACACATTTTCTTAAAATATAAATATTGCAATAGTTTTCCACTATTGCAATATTTATATTTTAAGAAAACGTTAGCTTATATATGAGGTTTTACAGTAATATAGATCTTGCCTTTACAAGTTAACTCACAAGTCAGACCTAGAAATTGCTCATAAAGTAAGAACTCATAAACCAAGAATCAATTTCCCATAAGCACAATATTAAAATCGGGCTTCGTTCTCAGCAAAGCAATTTGATCACAATAAAATTAAATAAAGGCCAACAAAATCAATACTTTATGATTAAAAAATGATTTATTTATCTAAATGGATGAAAATATAGCCTTTAAACTCAAGCAATTCTTTAATATTTATATGATATAAACAATTTCTTTACAATGATAATGATAATGATAATAATAATAATAACCCTTCCTGAATCCTGCTAAGCTGCCTCAGAGTGGCGGAGAGATGTACGTGGCAGAATAGGCGATGCAAATCAGAAATTTTATTTCTTGTAGGGTCACCCTGGGCTAGAAGGCTATTCCACTATGCTCAACTAAATGCTAGCAGATCCCACATCGGAAGTGTTTTTCTAGTAAGCAATGCTACAAAGCAGAAAACAAAAGCACACTGGCTCGGACATCACCCAAGTTAACAAGGTCCGTGTCTGTGAGTTAGGCAGAGGCTCACATTCGGAAAGTTTACTACAGTCTACCTTGACCACTGGTGGCAAAAGCAGCACCAACCCAAGCCTGGCTACTGCAATACACATACCCATAGTAGGAAACGGGTCACCACATCAGAGCCCAACCTACCAAAGTGCTTCCCGGTAAACTCGGCCAGAGACCACCAAGGGCTGGAAAACCATGCCAACACATGAAATGAATGAACAACTGACATGAACAAATTCATCATGCATACATACTACACAATTACAAAATTAAAACTGACATTACAGGATATAGAAGAGAACTATATGACAAATTCACATGCAGATACCCAAACATCACAGTTACAAAACAACGCATAGCAGATCAAAGAAGAACCATCATCCACAGAAACCTTATATCACACAGTACATTAGAAAACATTACAACTCAGGTAGCACGACAAATATCACAACATGAAACTGATTCACACATATAAATACAACATGAAGTGGAACAGACACCAGAAATAACATACATTGTCAACAACATGCAGCCATCAACAACACCGACACATACCTAATAAATAAACTCACTGACACACTCCAGGAAACATTAACCAAATTCACAAGTATGGATCCCATGCAACGTCCGCACATTCCTAAACTTCACAACTCACAACAGTCAAACAATACACTACATTGTATGAGCACACACATTCTACCAAAACTTATTAATGCAGAAACAACACTCATAAAATACACACATTTATTTATGCTGCTGCTGTCACTGTCACTACACACCTAGGCCTTAAAACACTTCCAAATAAGATGGGCACAAACACAAAACACCACTTAAAACCTGCCTGGCAAAAACAATTCGAAAAACAAATAAACGAAATCAGAACAGAACTAAGTAGACTCACCCAATACACAAAAAACAACACTTCTGCAAAACTCATGAAATCTATTAGAAAGATTTCAAGAAAATTAAAAACACACACATGCCATGAAAACCACAACACACACATAAACACACTAAAATAGAAACTTTCAGCAAAATCAAAATGCCTGAAACAATACAAAACCAGCCTAGCATGTAAACTAGACAACACACTATTCACAAACAACAAAAAGACATTCTACAGAAACATAAACACTAAGGAGCCTAAACAAATACAAAACAGAGAAATAACAACACAACAATCACTCACTAGCTTCTGGTCTGCTCTGAGGGCAGTAAACACAACCAGAGAGCCAGCTGGATCACAGAAGAGGAAATACATACATTAGACATACCAGAAATGCCTTATACTACCATTACTACCTGAAGAACTCACAAACACAATTAGATACTCTCACAACTGGAAAGCCCCGGTGTAGATGGCATCCAGAATTTTTGGTACCAACATTTTACCTGTCTTCATGACTTACTGGCCAAACATCTCAACACATCTCATACATGAACCAAAAGACACACCTTCCTTTCTTACAAACAGCATCACTTTCATAAAACCCAAGAGCACAAACACTGAAAACCCATCACAATACAGACCAATTACATGTCTACCAACACTATACAAAATTTTAACCTCGTATCACCAACAAATTTACGCACACATTGAAGAAACAACATTCTCACAGAACAACAGAAAGGCTGCCGTAGAAGTCACATAAGGTGCAAAGAGCAGCTGATCATCAACACAACAATACTAAAACAAGTACACAGACAACACAGACACTTACACACAGCTTACGTTGATTACAAAAAGGCATTTGACAGCATACCACATTCATGGCTTATACAGACACTACAACTCTATAAAATCAATACCAAATATATCACATTCCTACAAAACATAATGCAACACTGGAGAACAACACAGTACGTCACCATAAATAACAATCACATAGCCATAGAACCCATACATATTAGAAATGGTATTTTCCAGGGCGATTCCCTCAACCCACTTTGGTTCTGCCTTGCCCTACATCCACTCTCCAACATACTGAACACATTGAACCATGGCTACAAGATTAGACAAAACCAAACAACACACTACACATACTCGCATCATTTTTTATATGGACGACATTAAACTGTATGCAGTTACAAATCACGCACACATTTTCAAAAGACATATGCATGGAGTTTGGCCTAGACAAATGCAAAACACTCCACATAGAAAAGGGAGCCCTAAAGAAAGGAGGCTTCGCTCTTGAAAATGGAGACACTATTGAATCCATAGAAGAGGGTGAGGAGTACAAGTATTTGGGATTCCAGCAAGTCAGACTCACAGAACAGAAGAAAACTAAACAAACATTGTCAAAACTATACACCAACAGATTAAATAACATTCTCAAAACACATCTGAATGGAAAAAACACAGTGAAAGCCATCAACACATTTGCCATACCTATACTGACTTACTCCTTTGGAGTGATACAGTGGACACGGACAGAACTTGAATCACTCCAAAGAAAAACACAAACAACACTTACAAAATACCAGTACCATCACCCGAAATCTGCCATAGAACGAACTACTCTCCCACGCAAGGAAGGAGGACGTGGCCTTATTGACATCCCACATTTACACGACAGACAGATCTATAATCTGAGAGAGTTCTTCCATAAAAAACAACATACATCACAACTACACAAAGCTATTGTCTTGGCAGATAGAAACATGACACCACTAAATCTTCAGAACAACACTCCATGCCAAATAGACAACACTGCACACATACATGAAAAGAAAACATCCTGGTGTAAAAAGGAACTCCATGGCAGACATCCACAAGACTTACAGAAACACTTCATTGACGCCAAAGCGTCAAACAGCTGGTTAGTCAGGGGGGATCTATTTACTGAAACAGAAGGGTTTATAATAGCTATACAAGACCAGGTAATAAACACAAAAAACTACAGAAAATACATACTGAAAGACAGCACATTAACAAATGACACATGTAGGAAATGCCACATAGCACCCGAAACGATTCAACACATTACATCTGGTTGCAAGCTACTTGCACAAACAGATTACCTGCACAGACACAACCAAGTAGCAAACATAATACACCAAAAGCTTGCAACCAAACACAAATTAATGAACACACTCACACCATACTACAATTACATACCAGACACAATCCTAGAAAACTCAACACACAAGATGTATTACGACAGAACAATCCTAACAGACAAAACCATACACCACAACAGACCAGACATCACTCTCATAGACAAGCAAAACAAAGTTACCTACATTATAGACATCTCAATACCTGACACACACAACATCCAGGATGCATTCACCCAGAAAATTAGCAAATACACAGAACTCTCTCAAGAAATTAAACGTCTCTGGGGAATGCAAAAGGTAGTTATAGTACCCATCATTCTCTCCTCCACAGGAGTAATCCCTCATACATTACACAAAAGCCTCAAAACACTAGATCTACATCCAAAGACATACATAACACTACAAAAAGCATCTCTACTCAATACATGCAACATAGTAAGAAAGTTTCTCAACACTGACACAGACAGTTAACTCACAATTAAACATCACAAGTAGCTATGTCTTGACTCATGTCCGTCATAGCACTTTGACACGGAGATACTCCTTGCCCACATTGATGTACTATAACAATAATAATAATAATTTGTTTATATCATAAATGTTAAAGAATTTTTATTTTTCATTATTATTAACAGATAAATATATAATATTTTATATAAATGAACTATTGCCTAAAGCAGAAGTCAGGAATAAAATTTACATAATATGCCAGTAAACCAGAAGGCTGTCTCTTGGCTCCCCCTTTTGATTTTTCTGGTATCGTAGCAGACAACAGCTTTTGTTACAAATCCAGTCCTATTATATTGTATAACTACATACATGGTTTGAAATGCCTTTTTATGAATGTTTAGCATTTATTTATTGCAATTAAAATTCATATTTTTAATTTTTTGATACTTCATATTTGAAAACATTTGTATATCCAGGAACTTGTTAAGAACTCAAACTGAGAACTATCTGTATTTCTTCAAAATTTACAACATTAAAATATTTTTCTTTTCCTATTTCTAGCTGATAAAAATAGGAAAAAAAAAAGAAGTATTATGTAAATTAATTAGTAAACCAAGAGCATATCTTGCAATTTATACTGTCTTAGGCTCCTTTCACACTGCCAGCAACAACGACCAAAGACACGGTCTCTGTCGCTTCGTCAAGGTCGCTTATATGTTCACACTTGTTTCTGTTAGTCGTCGTCGTCCTGAAACGGTCAGTGTCGCTAGTCGTACTGATCTTGACCAAGATTCAAGATTTAGTCATTGTCGTTCTACTTCGACCAATCAGAAAGAAGCATTTTTATAAAGTAAAATGGAGGAAATTGATTTCGGCCATACGAGAGAGACTTTGGCTGTAAGATGCTTTTCGTAAAGATTATCGGGATTTATTAATAATTTAATAATTTTTTCGTCGAAGGATTAATGCTAGCACAAATGGATCCATATTTGCTGACTATTAAAACAAACGTTTTCACATGCTCAATATAAATTATCGTAATTGTCTTCGAACAGATGTGAACATCTAAGCGATAAGTTAAAATAAGTAATCTTTGTTTTAGGTTGTTCTCTTTAGTCTTTGGTCGTTGTCGTTGGCAGTGTGAAAGGAGCCTTAGATTCAAGAAAAAATGATATGTGTTGCTCCTGAATAAAAATCAATCAATCACTTTCTAAAGTTATGTAATACTCATTAATCTTTAAACAAGAAATGGAAGGAAAAGTGTTTTTCTCTAATTTTATTAATGAGAAATTTTATTATATTACGAATTTCAAAAGAAAATAAATTAAAAATAAAAATTTTAATTTTTTAATAAATTTGAAAAATTTTCTTACTTTTTTGGTTTTATATCAACTATCTTGGAGATCTCATTTTCAGCACAAGTGGTTGGTTCACCATACAATAATGCATCTTCATCATCCATATCACTATAAATTAAAAAAGATTATTTTACATGTTTTTGTAAATCCATTGTCATGCCACCATATCCATTGTCTGCATATTATTTTTTCCTTAATTAACATTCTTTTATTATTATGAGTTAATATGCATTTTTATAATATTAATATTAATTATAATTTATGTTAATGATAATTTACAAATTTAAATATATTTTATGATAAATTGTGACTTGAACAATTGTGCTATAAAATTGCGCATCAATGTTTGATTTGAGTTTTGTTTTCAATATCAAATTAATCATCATACAAAAGACAATAAAATGAGAATATGTAAGATTTATTAATAATCATAATGACAAATAATGTAAAATCAGATAAATGAAAGAATGAAATAATTCAATTGAATTAACTTTCAATATTTCATAACTGAATTAATGAATCAGATAAATGAAATATGAAAATATGATTATCATTAAAAGAATTTTGAAATTTTAAAACAAATTGAAATAGGCAATAATGTAAACTCTTAAAAATAATTCAGGTAGAGAGGGAGAGAGAGAGAGAGAACTTATTGACTTATAGATCAGGATAACAAGAAGGCTGAACTTCAAGGAATAAAAAGTTAATAAAATAGCTTGATAGCCATTCATTGTGAGAAATTGAATTCTTCCAATATGATAACAATCTTAATTGAACTACTTCACAAATATAATTGAGATTGATAATTTTTAAAGGAATTAAAAGAGAAAGAAAAACTTCAATGTTAATTAGGAGTCTGGGAAATTTGTGTCTAGAATCTGTTTGTACTTGTCAGGTTGTGTCTGTCTATTGTCAATTAGTTGTATATAGTGATATGTACATTACATTTTATCTTACACTGCCAGTTTACAGCAATATTGGATTTATAAGGATGAACTTATAATGGAAGAATTAGAAGAAATATACAGTATTTTCTCTTTCTCTCTCTCTCTGGGTATGTTTGACTTGAACATATGGGTTAATTTTATTTGGATCTAAAGAAAGATTCATTGGTGAATTAGAATAGGCAGATATTTTACTTGAATTTGATAATTAATTACAGTCAAACCTCTTAATACTGAACACTGATGGGACTAAGGATTTTGTCTGTTAATGGGGAGTGTCCGTTATTGGGAGACAAACTTGTTTTATGCACTTGAAAATACAATGCATTTTGCTTAGTTATAATTTTTTTTATGTTCTCTTAACATTTTCCACTGCTATTTTCAATCGGGATTAAAAAAAAGTAACAATTCCAAGAATTAATAATGTAAAATAATTAAACCATGAAACACAGTGTGAGGATCTGAAAAGAAAGGAAATTTAAAAATACTAAAAACATTGAAAAGGAAAGATAGAAAAATAAATCTTACTGTGAATGGGTGTGCTCTCTGTCATTGACGCTACCATGATTGAAGCAGTTTCATCGTAATGGTGACGTGTTTTGAATTAATACTAGTTGGAAGTAATTATGTTGTGAAAGTTAACAATTAATAACATGGAAGATGTTTAAGAGAAGAATTATTTATTTATTTAATCATTTGGATCAAGTTACAATATGAAGAAAACGTTTATGCAAATGTATTAGTGCATAAGTACGGTTGGTGGCGTCTACGTTTCGTCCTGTCCTCTGGTGATTATGGAGTGTTGGTGTTATTTCATCTTCGTGTTGCTAGTGGTGAACTGTTGAAGCTGTCTTGTCAGTGTGGACTTGTCTGTGGTGAACTGTTGAAGCTGTCTTGTCAGTGTGGACTTGTCTGTGGTGAACTGTTGAAGTCGTCGTATTATTGTGGACTTGTTTTGTGTTTGAAGACCACCAGCCTGATATCTGGTTGTGACTGGATCTTTCATCGGAGGAACTATTGGTTTTTGTTTGTTATTTATTTATAATTCTAAGTTTTATATTGAAATTAATGTCTAATAAAAAAGGTTACCATTGTTAATGGAATTTGTTGGTTCATTCATGTCTCAAATGACAGACTGGGAGATCAATATTCGAATCCAGATCACGGTGGACCGACAAATGCTGGCGGACGTGAGGGTTCGGGTCACAAACCTTCGAGGACCTCGTCCTCATAACAATATTACAGAAGAATGATAGATTATTAGATAGACAACAAGAATAACATCAATAAAATACTATTAATTACAAGGAGGTGCAAATTTAAAGCATAAGAATAAAATTTTATAGGATAAGTTAATAATATAAACAACAAGCATATGATAAGTTGTAAAAAAGGTATTTCTAAGTTATAATGGGGTATTTGTAATAATAATTAAAATGTTTAAAATTATAATCATAAAAATAAAGATCATTTGATAATTTTTTAATTGATTAAATAATGATTTACAACTAGTCCTTGATTTACAATGGGCTTCCTTTCCAATGTCTCCATTGTAAATAGATTCTGATGTAAGTCAAGGACTTTTTTAATCCTTGATTTGTTTGATTTCTGTTTTAATATTTTCATAATGTTTCTATTAAACTTAAAATTTTCCTTGCCTTCTTTTAGTGTTGGAATTTTCATCACTAGTATTATTTGTTTTTATTACTGGTCCATGACTGGATTATGATTAAGATGCAAAAATTGCAACGAGAGAAATGAATACTTCGACTGCTGATTAGTAACTTATGTGCCAAAGACTGAATCACACTAATGGATATTGTGTATTGTTGAAAGGCTTTGCTTGCTCATTAATGGTGATACTGCAATGCATATACAAAAGCAATGTGATATATATATGTATATACAGGCAGCAAATTTGAATTAGAGAATTTTTAATTAATAATAATTTTTGGCCATCACGAGTGCGAATTGTTGTAAGTCGAGGACTACCTGTATACTGAATTAAAAGATTTTAATGAATATTGATAAAAATACTGAAGTTATATGTAAAATGGACCCCAAATAACAATCATAAACGTTATTGTAAAATAAAAAAATTTTCAATAAGTTCAAGTCAGAATTTGAAAATAAGATGATGTATGCAAAAGGAAATTTTAATTCTACCATAATGTTCCAATAAAAATCAATCACATATACAACAGAAAAAAGTTAAAGATAAAATACATTTAATTAAAAATTAGTGAATAAAAATTGAAAACAAATTAATACAATGAAAAATGAAATGAAAAATAACTTATATAGTCGTACAGTACTTTGTTCTTATTCAGTTTTTTATTGTAATAAGAATACAGAATAAATGCAGATGTTTAAAATACTATTATAGTATTGAAACTGTTAAAAGAAATCAATCAAAACATTTGATTTTACACTTTTTTGCTGCCATAGTCTTTTTGGCATAAATTTTCAATTTGTTAGTCATAATGAGCCCATCAGAATCTCATTGTTCAAAAAGTATTTTTGGAGTTCTTCAGTATATTTCAGTGAATCCTTACTATTTACCACATTGTTAACCTTATCCGCTTCAACTTCTGTATTTTCTTTGACATCATCATCACTTTCTTCGATTTTGTTTTTCTTTATGAAATTGCTTATTTCCAAACTTGACTTTTCCATGCATAATTTATCAACTGCTATGTACTCTTCTACATTAACTGCATCACTAAAGTTTTCATGTTCAGAGATCTCTTTGTTACTTTGATCTTCTTTATCCTCATTTCTATCTCTGTTTCACTTTTTTTGATGAATCCAGCCATATGCTTTTAACATCTTTTGATATCCAGCAGGCTGCATTTAAAACTGTCATAGACTTGCTGATTCCTCAACTAAGGGCTGACAAATTGATATTGTATTTGGTGAGAAAATTATTTTTACGTGTTTTGTTTTAACCATATCTGTATGAGATGTAATGCTATCCATGAAGAGCAAAATCTTTTGTTTGTTTTTTGACATTTTTAAGTTCAATTGGTCAGCCATTTTGCCATAATTTTGGATGTCATCCAGGTTGACTTATTGGCTTCCCAATGCCAATTTATTCAAGTTATTCGGATCTATATTCTTAAAATATATTGACATTTTGCTTTCTCTATAGTAAGTAGTTTTACAAACTCTCCAGTCATATTGCAGTACATCATCAAACTGTCAATCTTTCTTTTGAAGCTTTGCCTCCAATATATTTTAATTTTTTAAACACATTGTTTTGTTCACATTGTTGGTAAAACACTAAAAAATAGACTGCCTTCATCCAGATTGTAGAAGCCCTTCGGTTGATAATTTTCACACAAACTTTCAAGTTTTGCAATTCATTCTGTCATGACTTGAGAGTCTACTGACATAGCTTCACCACAAATTGATTTAAATGACACATCATATCTAACTTTAAATTTTTTGAGTTAGCCATTCATTGCTCTCAAGTCTGTTTTTCCTAATGATTCTCCAGCTTTTTCCTGCAACAATGGTTCCACTTACAGGAATATTGTTTCAACATACAACACAAAACCAATCAAAAACAATAGAATTGATATTGTTTATCTTCATCAGCTCCGTAGTTTTTGCAATTTCATTACAGTTGTAGATCCAAATTTCTTATTTCTTCCTTATTTTTCAATATTTTGCCATTCTGTATCTTTCCAACTACAAATTTTTCTGAAAGTGTTTGCAAACAAGTCTTATCTTTTTCAAAGTATCAATTACTTGCATTTTTTCTTTTAATATTAATTGTTTCCATTTAAATGCCATAACAAATAGGCCTATCAACTTAGCAAACCACCTACAGCTAACATACAGTTACTCATATAATGTAAATTAACCCCATCTATATCTGTAAGCAGTCAACTAATTTTAAGACTCAAGACTAGTTCAACCTTGAGGGATTTGAGGGATGTGTGTATTTTTGTAAGGAAAATAGTGAATCCAAAACCTTCTGTCGCTGTCTTTCCCTTTCACTATCAGGAGTGTTCAGTATTGGGGACTGAAATACATTAAGGTCCTATTTAATGGGGTCGGGTCTAAGGGTTTTGTCCAGTAATGGGGAGTGTCCATTAAGTTTGATTGTATTTATATTCTTTAATTTTAAATAATTATAATGAACTGATATATTTGTTTTGTCAATTTAATGTATTTATTGTTAAATGTTTTAATTAATTTTACTCCGTGTTAAATATTTTCCCTTTATACTGTATTTTAATTATACAAATGTAGTTGTCAGTTACCCCCAGTTTCTTCTAGCACTTTCAGATTCTGAATGTCTGGAAATGTTAAAGGAAATTGGAAAAAACTGCTTTTATCCTTTTTGCTTATATGTCTTTTTTTATGCTCCTCTTACTTTTAAGAGGAGAATAAAAAAAACATAAAAACAGAAAGGAAGTCAACAGCATTTACTATAAGATATTATGAGAATGATATAGAAATTAATTGAGAACAAGCAAGTTTTAACCCGTTTAGTGCCATTGACATCATAAGACATCAAGATGGCGGAATAAAAATCGTTAAAAAACAATAAAAAGCGATATAAATAAAATTCAATCCTGACTTATACAGTGGAGCTATCACGGAGTGGTTTTTTTGTGTTTATTGAGTAAAAATAGATGCCTCTGATGATGAGTCCTAAATTTTCCGATTGCCGAAATTTCTTTTTAATTCCGTTCTAAAGATAGAAAATATTGGATATAGACTGTCAACAAACTATCTCAAGGCCAATTAGAATAGAGTAGAAAACTTTTTAGCTGTTTATGTAGGATTGTGGACAAATTTCGTATATGTTATGTTTTTTGTTATAAAGAAGTACAACGCCTGTTCTGTCCAAAAATACCATCAAACACGGGTAAGCGCGAGTGAAAACTCTCGATCACGTTCGGGTTTTTTGTTCGAATTTTTAGACACACACGTAGTTGATTTAATTTTTAAGGGCCCCAAAGCCTCGCTCGTCCTAGGGCCCTCAAAAATGGAAATCGGTTCTGCTTCCGATGCTGTCGTCAATAGTGTCGATGGAATCCACTGCGATCTGACGCGAAATGTAATTTCTGTAGTCACGTGACCGTTTCGTCAGCCATCACTAACGGCGATTTAGCAACTTGGGGTGCATTTCTTTATTGGACGGTTTTATCACTGATTAGACTGATGATGGTGGAAGTTATTTATTTCTTTTTGAGAGACTGATATTTTTCATTTTTCCCGTGAATGGAAGAATACTTATTTTTGACCCAATCACAGAAAAACAAAACATGTCAATGTCATTTTCGAGAAGAAATAAACAACTTCCGCCACCACCAGTCTAATCAGTGAGAAAACCGTCCAATAAAGAAATGCACCCTTGGCCAAGTTGTTAAATCGACGTCACACGTGACGTGTTCATGGCCAATCGACATTTCTCGAGCATTGTTTACCTCAAGATGGAGTAATGGCAACGTATTCGATTAGATTTAATAGAGTAATATTTGTGTTAAAAAGTTCTGGATTCTTCGAATCCTAAAGTATTTGGTGATCCGGAAGAAATATAGTATTCGTATAAATGTCTAATCTGAGATGACTTTCGCAGTTTAAATCAACTAAATATCGATAACTAAGCTGCTACTTCCCTCTACGAAAATCTGTGAGAAAAGTAGACTTAGACAGTCCAACAACTGAACTTATACTTCATAATTTCCACTTTAACTTAATCCAAATGCACCTGCACCGAATAATGATATTCAAATACGCACGTTCAACTTTCCAAAATTCACGGCGCGTGTCCCATCGCACTAAATAACATGTTTGATATTGGGGTCCGTCTCTTTTTTACATCGGAAATGTCGATGTGGTGGCCACGAGTAGGCAACAACCAGACGTAAGTACGATTTTGGCACGACGTTGAAGGCGATCGGCCGGCTTAAGATCTATAAACAATTCACCAAACTTAGTTATATGATATTTTAAACTAACACGTTTGGATTCGTATTTTGCCAATACAATAAAGTTTAATGCTCTGGGGTGGCCAAACTTCGTGTCACTATCGGCCACATGGGAGATCTCAAATACTCGAGAGCGCCATCAGTTTCTTGATCAATGAGAGGCGCATTAGTTTTTCGGGTAATCTTAACAATGATTTCAAAAATTGTTTATTATATATTTCACACGCATTTATTTCGTATAAATGCATATTACTTTTACAATAAATGAACAAACTACAAATATATTATTTGTTTTTAAATTAAATGGGTATTTTCTCCATATTAATAATAGACTTTTATGATATGGAGTCATGTTGAAGATAACAAAGAGTCACAATTGGGCCACCGTGGCTCTCTACTCTAAAAAAGAAAAAAATATCCGATCTCTGTAAATCCAAAGTTGGGAAATATCTGTATATGCTTGTTTATAATGCAGCTGGCAAATAGGTTTTCATTGCCTACGTTCAGCAAACTCAACTGTTTTAAGTGAGCGGTTGGTATATCCGCTGAACGGCAAGTAGTAACAAGGGGCGCGATTATCGAAAGAAAACGAAGCCAGTTATTGAATACGTACGTACACCATTGAATACGTATACTTTATATATTATCATTTGTTCCTTTGGATTAATAACATCCATGGGCGCAGCCGTCTTGAAATAACTCAACATGTTGGATAGTAGCGTAAATGAAATCCGCTACCAAACGTGACGTCACTCACTCAAGTTCGATAGTAGCGCTACCTCGAAGACGCGTTCAGCAGAAAATCTCTCAACTGTTCCACAACAGGAGTCTGCTGAACGCAGCCATTATTTGGCACACGTTTCAAAAAAGTTGCTATCCTAGATAAAAATCGCGCCAGAGAGGGGAATTTTTAGGGTTTCTATCTGTTCTGCATAGGTTCCCACGCTGTCTGATCTAACGGGTCAGATAAAATTGCCAAGCTTTGCGTAGCAAATTTATCTGACCTCACGGGTAACATAGGATATCTCGAGTTAAAATCACCCAAGGATGGGGCATTTTAAGTTATAATTTAAGACACGCATTTAAATCTTTCAGATTGTCATTGACAATACAATAATTGATATCGGGATGATGTCATTACGATGTAATACTGGATGACACGACTACCTGAAATATATTTCTTACTGGACCAGCTAACAAGGATGTTGCGTCACACGAGATCCGAGTGATTCGTGAAATAGAATTCCAAAAGTGAATGAATTGCAATGGCTATGTTAGAAGTTTAATTAACTTTGATGCTACTCTACATATTTTCACATATTAAAAATGCTATAAAATATATTATTATAAAGAAATATTTCAATGAAAAAAACTGTAAATAATGAAATGTAAAAATATTATATATATATATATATACATATACAGGTATTGACTGCTTAGCCACTTAGATACAGTAAAAACCCGTTTAACGCGGGGGATACGTTCCAAGAAAACCAAGCGCTAAATGAAACACCGTTAAACGAGTTCATCTTTACACGTAAATAATAGGAATAAGTGAAACAGGACAATGAATAAAAAATAAACGCACTATTTGTTTTAATTTTATTTTGTGATATGTACAGTATTATTGCTATTGTATTATATTAATTATAGACATTTTTCATTGCTAATATCGATTTGTATTCACAAATCATTCATGAAAAATCTAAAATACTCGAGTAAATAATTTATGTCTGTGATAAGATTTTTGATACTTTTTTCCGTTAAGGAGTCATCTAATGTCGCTTGGTTAGGTTAGTTGTATTAAGCCGCCATATCCTCATGGAATATTCTGTATCTGGCGGCGGCCACGTATAGAGCCCATCACTCTGATGGGGACAACCGGGTTGAACGGACCGGGCCGGAACCCTCCTGAAAAACTGGAGGTATGGGATCCGAATCCTTCAAGATGGTAAGCCAAAGCTTTACCACATGGCCATCCGGCCGACCTAACGTCGTTTGCTTTTCCTCTTTCGTTCAGCCAGCGATTGTCGATAGCGAGACATCGCTTCCATGTCACTTCGCCTCTTGTTTGTAAAAATCCGTTGCAAGTTTCGCAGCAGATTTTTGTATGTACCGCATTACACTAATATCAAACGCATTGAGACACGGCATAGGAGTATCAAAGCAACAAATTCGTGCGATTTCGGATTTATATCAGTATAAGGTTTGAAAAATCTCCCCAAAGTGAATCAATAAAAAATATAGAATGTGGAAAAAACCGCGTTATATCGAAACAGTGTTAAACGGAGTCTTACTGTACTTTGTCTAATGTTGTGCAAATTTTGTATTGTGCGAACAACATATGTAAACAAAACTGTACTGTATACAGTTGTATACAATACAGACAGTACAATTTATTATTATTATTTAGTACAATTTACAGACAGTACAATTTATTTTTACTATTTAGACAGTACAACATACAACATACAGTTGAATGTTGTACTGTCTAAATAGCAAAAATATTGTATAGTATGTATTACAATTAACTATAATAAACAGTAATGTAATGTTTTGTAATACACCAGGGCCGGATTCACAGTGTCGTTATTTACGACGTCGTTAAATATAACATATCGATTTATCGTAAATGCTATTCACAAAACCTGTCGTAAGCTACTTGACCAAAGTTACTATATACAGGTTGTCTCGTTAGACAGCCGCCCTGTTATTGGCTCTGATGAATGACGTCACTGTGGAAGCAAGCACGATAGTTACCGCGCAGCTTCTATTATATAATAAATTAATTAAAAATTAAAAAGTAATGTAAAACTTAATCTAATACACAAAAAAAGTAAATCTACTCATTAAGTTGATGCATTTATCGATTTGTATTTTTTTGGTGAATTTTTAATGACATTTTGTAGCTTAGTCATTATCTACAGGAGACGAAATGTCCTGGGGATGAAAAGTAGTGGGGGCAAAACGTAGGAGGTGAAATGCGAGGGGCCACTTTTCCACTCCCTGGCCAACACCCATGATGAGGTCAACTAGATGATTGAAGGATGGGGTTCAACAGGCCAGACCCGGAACCTGAAAAACTGGAGGTGTGGGACCTGGATTTGAATCCGGATCCTCCAGGGTGGTAAGCCAAAGCTTTACCACGCGGCCATCTGGCTGACCTAGAACATGAAAGAGTTCATTTATTTATAACAGATACATCATAGAGGCATTTTTATAAACTAATTAATGTAAAGAAACAGCAAAACCAGTCAGATATAGCCATATTTACAAATGGCATTCCTTATATTGGCTCCAGAATTGTCCTTCTCATGCACTCTTGAAATACCCTTTCCATTCAATGCCAATAAAATTTTAATAATTTGTATATTTACAAACAAATTTTAATAATTTTTTTTTACTGAAAGATATGTATTTGTATTTTAAGTACTGTAAAACTTTCTATTTTGTATCTTTTTTTTGCAACATTATAAAAATTTATTTATATAATGTATAAAAATTTAAACTAAAAAAATTTGACTAAAAATTTACTATTATTTTACATGAATAATAATTTACCTTTTTGGTAAAGTTAGTGTACTAGTCAATGTAATGTTATTATTCACAGAAGTGCTTGGTGGTGGTTCAGCTTCAATTACTTCTCGAGGTGAAACTGTAAATAATCCACTCACATCCTTATATACACAAAGTGTTAATATTTTTGATTTCTACAAATATAAAAATACATTTTATTATGTTATAATTATGCTTTATTAACCAAAAATTTAAACAGAGATATTAAATAATTTAAACTTCTGTTGTACTTACAATTGCAGCCAGTTGTGGTCGAGAGGCTACTAAAGGAGAATTTGTGCCTGATGGATCCTGTCTGAGTGTTAATTGTATGACCAATCCTTCTTCACTCATAATAAGAGCATAGGGATCACATACAGAACTCCATACTATTGGTGAACCAACATCCAGTGGAATATGTTGCAACTGTCTACATCCTGACAGAAGTCTCACACCCATGGGAGAAACTTGCAGTATGTATTTGTTATCTCCCAGATTTCCAGCAAATATTGTAGAAGCTTGTGTGCTGAATCCACTATGATCTAATTCATTAATCTCTTGACCAGTTTGGAGAATCTGATTTCAAAATTTAAGCAATTGAAATAATGACAAAAGTAAAATTACTTTATATATTCATATTTACCATGCTGCTGTCCATACGACTCAAAATCAAAAATGCATGAGTAGATATACTATCATCTTTTTTATATTTGTCACCCTCTTCTGATTTTAGATCTTCCAAAAAATACTATATGTAATAGAATTAATTAATAGTTTCATTTCTGAAGTTCTAACAATTTAACAATCCTATCATAAACTTTATTATTACCTCTTGTTCCTTTTTATCCATACTAGGTCCAAATACTGTCCACATGTCCACACATCCAGGCAATTCAAAAGTTGTCACTACTTGTGGTCTTATTGATCGCTAAAAATGTATTAGTGTTTATAAGGTATCAATTCAAACATTGTAATTCTTAGCATAATGGCCACAGAATTTAAGTTTTGTGAAAAACAGTATGATGCATAAAAATAAATTAAAAGAATATAAAAACATTTAAATTGCTTAAAAATAATTTATTATTAAATTATGATTAATATAAGTTAACCAAACTGCTTATTCCACATGTAAAATATATTGCAATAGACCACTTGAGTATAAATATTCCTTAAATAAATTTCTGCACTTTTTACTACAGATTTTAATAAAAACTATATTAGGAAAATATAGTTGTCAATAAACAAATACTAAAATTTTATCAGGGGTTTTTGTTTTCAAAAATAACAATAAATGCTATAAATTGCAAATATATAGCAAGATTTAATATCAATAGTCAAAATCAGTCATCACTATTTTATTGCTGACAATTGGTAGGCATGTACCAATCTGAAAAACAGGTAGTTAAAGAAAAAAATTAATTGTCTACTTTTAAAATATGTCATTTATTTTGAAATAATTAAAGTTAATGGATTAAAATCTACATCATCAAACTTGTCTTTGTTGAAATTAATTTATATATTAAATTATATAAATAATAATCTAAGTATATTCCATTCCAAAAGTTATATACATAGATTAAAGCCATACTGTTGCTTCTGGCTTTAATGCTTAGCACCATCTGTTGTTAACGATAGAAAAGAAACAATAAATGTACAAGGTAACTCCAATCATTCATCATTTTCTCATAAATTTATCTCAGAATATTGAATGCCTGTCATTTTTAAATAAATAAATCTATGAGAATAATTAACGTTACTTAACATTTGAGTTTAATGGCCTAATCACTCTGTTAAATTTTATAAAAATAAATCAAATACAATAATCTCCAACTTACATAGGTGGATCATTCTGCAAAACCTTACACAAGTCATAACATATGTATGTTTGAGCAAACTATATTAAAATAGTATCCTATACTCTGTCACAAAGATATAAATATTAAAAACAGTTCTATAAAACGTAAGTTACATGATACAGCAGTCACTTACTGTCTTGTGGACCTGGATTCAATGCTGAATCTCATATCTCCAGTTTTCAGAAGTCTAGATCCTGGCCCAACTCATTAACTAAAACTAACATAATAAGCACATAAAACACAAATGATAGATGATGAAATTAGAAAAAAAATCTCATATCTCTATGTTACAGTGTTATATATTATGATCAAGTATATTATTGGTTTTAGTCAGGGAATCTTTATATAGGTATGGATCTATAATATGTATACTAAGAGTTTTCTCTTAGACTAAAGTTTTCCAAACTGTGAGGCACATCCCACTGGGAAAGTTAGTCTTTTGCAAGGAGACATGCAAGAATTAATAAAAACATCATTTTTGAGACAAACAAACAAAAAATAAATTCAAATTGATGTCAAAAAAATGAATCAGTAAAAGAGTTATAGATGCATATATCCATGTACTCAGAAGCTTTCTGTTATAGCTGCTTTAAAGACAAAATATCAATCTTGTTTAGTGATTAAAAAAGAATTGTGAGTAGCAATATCTTCCATGACATCCCAATTTGAAAGAATTTGTGCTGAAAAGCAAGCCCACCCATCACATTAAATATTATGTTGTATTAAACATGTATTCCATTTTTTAATTTTCTTTTTAAGATTTGTTTAATTGTATTAAAAATTATTACACCATAATATTTTTCATGCATAAGAACTTTATTTATACAAAATAAGGTATATTATTTTGTAGTATTATAATTTAAATAGAAAGTATTTATAAAATTAGATTGTTATGAAAATAATGGAGCATACAAATGTTTTATGGAAAAAGAGGGTGCAGACACAAAGTTTGAAAACCACTGTCCTAAACAAATCATCATATGTGATGTCATAGACTTTAAACCAATAACAATGAAGACAAAAATATGTCTTAGTTCTTCCTATTTTAATAATGTTTACAAGCAATTAATAGAAAGTTTGAATAAAATAGAATAGCTGGTCAGTTAGTATTCACATTAGAATTAGTAGATTTTAAGTACCTATTGAAACAAGGATAATTCATAGAAGTCAGGCCATCAAGAAAGCCATTCAGAAGAAAATTTATTTTGTCCTGAAATATAAAAATTTTCTACAATCATACAAAGAGGTGAATCAAAAGATTATGTCTTCATTTTAATTCTTATAATATACTTTTTACTGTCATGTGATATTTTTATGCATTTAAATTGTCATTTGTTATCCTATTCTGGTCAGACTATCTTTTTTAAATGTTTATGATGTAGTAATAATTATTTTTGAAAAGATGATGACCAACCAATTTACTGTTATTCAAATACAGTGATGCCTCGCAATTCGACGTCCTGCAATTCGTTGGTTTCGCAATTCGACATTTGAATTTCGCGTGTTGGTGCATGCATGTGCATGGAATTGTGTGATGTCATTTGCTATTTGTCAGTTCTTTTTGGGCTAATTTATGTTAATTTTCAATTCTACATTTTTCAGAAAGTAAAAAATTTGTAATGATTATTATTTTTTTGAGAGAAATGTAAGAACGGGTTCAAAGAGAACTGACTAGAGGAATAATTCCAAAAAGAAGAACACTTGATTGAGCGGAGACGAAGAAAAAGATTGTAGATAAAGTGCAGAAAGGTAGAACAATTAAAATGTAACTCGAGTATATCGTTTCTAGGACAACTGTCGCAACGTTTTGGAACAGAAAGAGAAGATTATTTTATGCTAAGATGTCTGCTGGAAGAGTTCATTCCAACTTCCAAGGTCTAATAAATTGTGTGTTGTGTATAAAATAGTATATTTTGTAATTTAGTGTGTTATACAATATGTATTGTGTATAAAATAGTGTATTTTGTAATTTAGGTATACAATAGTGTGGTGTATAAAATAGTGTATTTTGTAATTTAGTGTGTTATACAATAGTAATATGTATAGTAAAGTAAATAATATACGTCGATATACAATAGTAAAACACATATAATAAAGTAAATAATATAGTGTATCTATTGTATTGTGTATAAAATAGTGTATTTTGTAATTTAGGTATACAATAGTGTGGTGTATAAAATAGTGTATTTTGTAATTTAGTGTGTTATACAATAGTAAATAAAGTAAATAATATAGTGTATCTCTCTCACCTTACCCGTAAGTTAGCCTATATTATTTACTTTATTATGTCTCTCTCACCTCAGCCATTAGGGGAAGTATATTTTGTAATTTAGTGTATTATACAATAGTAAAACACATATAATAAATATTTTGTAATTCAGTGTGTTATACAATAGTAAAACACATATAATAAAGTGCATTTTGTAATTTAGTGTGTTATACAAAATAGTAAAACACATATAATAAAGTAAATATTATTATACAATAGCAAACCACATATAATAAAGTAAATAATATAGTGTATCTCTCTCACCTCACATTAGTTAAAGGAGTGAGATGGCAACCGATAACGAATTAATCTATTTTACATAGTCTTATATGGATAATATTGTCCCGCAATTCGACATTAGTTCGGCGATGGATTACTGACGAATTGCGAGGCACCACTGTCCTTATTTCAATTAATATTGATTCAATAAAATTAAATTATTATTTTAAATCATTTGATTTAATTTTTATTATATAAATTACAACTATTTAAAGAATTACAATAATTTCGTTACAACTACAGTGTAATCTTGTTATCTCGAACCTCTCTATCTTGAAACCCTTTGATATGTGGAAAAAAATTTTTTCCATGCACTTTTGGCATTAAACCAACATAATTTCAATAGTTATCTCGAAGTATTTTCTTCAAAACCCTTGCTACCTCAAATTAGTTTAGAATTTTTGTGCTAGAGAAATTAAAAATACTTGCTAATTTTCCCTTGTTTTTGGAGTCTAAAACAAAGGATTTAAATTTAACAAAAGAATATAAATGTGCTACCAATAATCAGAACAGGAATTTTTTGGTGCATGCTCAGAATACTGAACATGCCATATAATAGTGTCATTTTCTAAGTTTCACTTCTAATTGTTGATAGATTTTTGTCAATATGATCATGTTTATTTCAGTGATATTTTCACCTTTGGTTTATAAAATGCAAGAGTATTTAGATACTAATTCCATAGAAAAAAGATTGTGTTATATTGTATTAAAGACTACAAATGTATTATTGACATAAAAATTTTTACAGGTACTCCTCACTTTACGACAGAGTTCCGTTCCGACGACTACGTCGCTAAGCAATTTTGTTGATAAGCGAGGAGTTGCGCTGGGAATATAGGATCGTTGTAAAATCATAAAACTATAAAAATTATGCAACAAATTTCAAATTTATTCATAAAAAGACATATATATGTACAGTCGGTTCCATAAAGTTTTGTACCTACCTCGTAGGGGCTAAGCTCACCGGAAGTTGATCAATTGTAAAGTCAGGTACTTGTACCGAGATTCAAGACAGTTTCAAATGGACTTGTCTGTTGTGACTGAGAATAGGGAGGGAAGTATACGTGCGGGATGTGCTCGTCACGTGCTCTAAACTGACAAGAATAAGCGATAGAGACTGATAGCAGCATCGGTAGAGCGTCTGCCTACTGTTC
>AYEL01086937.1:0-37488 GCA_000484575.1 Olivierus martensii
AATGATTTGCCTGAACTGATGAATCACATTGCTTTGAACTATTGGAAGGAAGCCGAACACCTTCCGCTTAGGTACAAAACTTTATGGAACCGACTGTACATATATATTTGTTGAAAGTAGCCCAAAAAGTCGCAAGTAGCGAAATTAAAAATTTAGTAGCGCTAAACTTTCAAAAGTAACCCAATCTGACCCTAAATCAACCCTAAAGTACACTCAGTGCACATGTCACCATTCCCCACTGACTGACACTCAAGTTGAAAAAGGGGATTTCCCGAATTGCAGATCAAAACTCGATTGGTCGTATGTGCGAGTGGTCGTTAAGCAAATAGGTCGTAAAGTGAGGAGTACCTGTATTTAAAATTGAACCTTGATATCTCAAAATTTCTTTATATCAAATTTTTTTTTGTTCCTGTGATATTCGAGATATTAAGGTTCTACTATATATTATAAATATAAATATTATCATGTTTTTAGTATATGAAGCAATATTATTTGAAGTCTCATTTTTTTTAAATATTCATGAACTTTCAAACAATCATTCTTCCTTGATGATGAATTGTTTTTCTACAAAATTCCAGCATGCTGCTTTTTGCTAATTCTAAGAGTTAAAGTTTGTACTGCTGAAGAAGGTTATGAATATGTTGAAAGCGCTATGGATTAATCAAATAAAAAAGTGTGTAATATAAAATATTTGAGTGTAATTTATAAAAGTATAATAATACTCCTAGCTTAAACAGAGCTGTAAAAATATTGGAATTGTTTTTCATATCCCAAACTCAAACATGCTGCATCATAAATTAAAAACAATCCAATCTAAGAAAATGAAATGTACTGTAGATCTATCATCACTGATAAGATTATTTGATAAATACTCACCACTTCTTATTAGTTGAAAACAAAGGAAAAACTCTAAATATACAGACAATACATTTAGATCCTAATAGTACTTAAAAACCCTTTAATAATTTCAAATAATTTTGATAAATATTAATTAATCCAAATTATTTGAATTTTAGTTTTGTTAATGGTACAGTAATCTGAAGATTCCTGGTTTGATTCTAACAAGGAAAGTTTTCTTCAGATAAATTAATTAAAAATTATAGTTCAATTATTAATTTGTTTCCTAATTCAAAGATAGTGCCAAGAGTAATCCAAATTATTTGAAATTATTAAAATTCTGTTATAATCAAAAGTTTTTAGGCAGTATTAGGATATATTTGGTTATTATTCCTTGCGTTTAAACTTAAAAGTTTGTATAACTCATATAGATCACCTATCAATGTTAAAAAAACAAAGC
Organism: Olivierus martensii; assembly: GCA_000484575.1. Lineage (NCBI taxonomy): Eukaryota > Metazoa > Arthropoda > Arachnida > Scorpiones > Buthidae > Olivierus > Olivierus martensii. The sequence goes on from AYEL01086937.1 coordinate 1,298, forward strand.
TGTTCCTATATGTTTTTGTTTAGTAAATTAAGACAAAAACAAGCATTTATTATATTGTTCCGATATTTAAATTCATACTGTTTCAATTTCTTGTAACTTGAAGATAACGAATAGTCGAAAGCATTTGTTACTCTTAAATAAATCTTTCTTAACTGCTATTGTAGTAAGTGCTTGTTTTGTCTTAATTTACTAAAAATAGACTAAGAAGCAGTTTTCATTCTAGCATGTCTACATTTTTGATGGACTACTTTGACAAATGTACATTCAATGCTATAGTAAATTGACTTTGTTTTGGTGGCCAGAACATATCCCATTTATAAGTCAATTTACTATAGCATTGAGTGCTATAGTAGTGCACCAAAATAGCCTATCAAAAAAGGCTTTGTTTTTCTAACATTAAGCAGACGATCCAGTATATGTTCACCAAAATAGCCTATCAAAAAAGGCTTTGTTTTTCTAACATTAAGCAGACGATCCAGTGATGAATCGCCTGCTCAATGTTAGAAAAACAAAGCCATTTTTGATAGTTAAAATGTTGGATTCATTTAAGTCAGGGACTGTCTATAGTTCAAAGTTATTAGTGAGAAATCTTTACAGTTTGAACATCTGCCATTTAACCTCTTGAGTGCCAAACATTTCAATTTCCATCTATAATCACATGGCAGCAATTAATTAAAATTAAGCCTAATTAATATGCAAAAATTAAAATAATCATATCTCATTTAATTTTCAACAAAATCTTTTGAATTTTTCAAAATTTATATCATATCTCTCCCTCTTTCTAACAGTGTAAGTATTTTTTTGGAATTTTATTTTTTCACAACTTTTCATTCCATATATTAGTTTGCAGAAAACACTTTTTTTTTATATAAAATCAGCCATTCAATGAAATGGTTGATAATTTTGAAGTCACATCTCCTCTGAATAAAACAAGCCATGAATGAAGAAACTGAAATTTTTAGAAATTATAAAAATTAAGAGTTACATAACTTTTGTTGAATGAAGTTATCTCTTCTAGTTATTAAAAAATTACATAAATTCAATGAAATATTGTCATTTTTATTAAATATTTCATATTTATTAACTTACATCATACAAAATTTTTAACAGTGCTTTTTATAAATTTTTTAATTTATATCAAGAAATTCAAACATACAAAAATGGTCTCATCTCATAAATAAATAGCTGTAATATTCTTAATGTTGCTCTAATTGCCTAATTTGTCTTATTGTAGCAACCCATCCAATATTACATGCCACAGGGTAATGTAGGGTTGGCTGCAATTTCCTAGAAGTGAGTGGCTTCTGGGAAATTGCATTCTATTTAAATGGGCATGGTACTTTTACATTTCATTTGTTGTGATTTTCTCCTAAATTTAGGTAAAAGTGAAAGATTAGGTGAAATTTAGGTAAAAAATGAATGATTAAGATATATTTTAATTTATTTTAACAGAATTAATAGATATTTTCTTAATATCTAAAATACAGCATGTACATAAATGAATATCCCAACTTTGCAGGTTTATTAAAAGAAAACAAAACAAAGTGCAACCTTGTTGTTCATCGGAAATCAAAAATAACAGTTGAAAGTTCATGGTGAATCTGTTTTGTGCTATGTCACATGACAAAATCTTCAGCTCATTCTTTTTCCATGAGAAGACTGTTAATGGGATTATTTATTTGGATATGCTAGAGTTTGGTTATTGCCACAGTTAGAAGAAGAATTAGGTGATTTCATTCTACAGCAGGATGGTGCACCACCCCATTGGCACTTAGCTGTTCGTGGGTTTTTAAATGACAAATTGCCACACTGGTGGATTGGTTGCCAAGCACCCCAGGACCTTGCTGTTCATCAATGGCCTCCTCACAGCCCTGACATCACTCTGTGCAATTTTTTTTTCTGGGGCTACATCAAACATCAGGTGTTTGTTCTACTGCTACCAAATGACATTTTGATGAACTTAAGACATGCATATCTGCAGCCTTTCAAACCATCACACCAGACATGCTGACAAGAGTGTGGGATGAGTTATCGTATCGCCTCAATATCATTCGTGTTACTGAAGGGGTTCACATTAAACACTTATAAGTGTGTGGAATTTAAACTTTCAACTGTTATTTTTGATTTCCAATGAACAACAAGGTTGTACTTTGTTTTGTTTTCTTTTAATAAACCTGCAAAGTTGGGATATTCATTTACGTATATGCTGTATTTTTAATTCTAACCCACTACATGCCAAAGAGACTCATAAACAAAAACTATCAGCACTATGGCAGGAAAGACTTTCATAACTTTAATAACACAATAAAAACACCAAAATTAGTAGTGCTTTTGATTTAATATGAAATCCTCATCAGCTATAATGTACATTATAAGAACACACAAAGTTCTAAGGAACACAAAAGATTCTTTAAAGATTTTTAAATATCAAGGTTAGCTGGTACCATAGCAACAACAACAAACTTTTAAGTACATATGCACTAGTGATTAAAACGAAACTACAATTATAAATCAAAATAACATAAAGGCTACTTAAATTAAAATAACAAGGAACAAGTTGTATATATGCATAAAGAGCATTTTACTTCAGCTAATTCAAGCAAAAAAATAGTCTATTTTTAACTAAATTATATCAAATAATGATATCTTCAATTTACACACCATCTCCATGTGTTACTAATACTAGATGGGTCTAACTTATTAATCGGTCTAAGGTAAGCTTTTCTCATATCAAAAATTGTTAATGCTTCTGCCATTCTTTCTCTTCTAGGATCAGATTCTTTTCTAACTATTCTACATTGTTCCTCTGTGCTAATGCTATACTAGGTATATTATTCTCAATATCCCTTTTATGCTCTGGGATTCTCTTGCTCAATGACCTTTCCATATATCCTATGTATGTGACATGTTGGTTACTATCTTTGTCTACTGCTGGGATTTCATACACACCTGGAACATAACAGGGGTTGATTTTATCTTTGTCAGTTCAAATTATGTTAAACAAGATGTTTCTCCTATTGAATGGAAATTTATGGCCAGTAACTCTCCAACTTTCTTTTAAATCTTAATGTTATGTCATTCATATTAACGCAATGAGTTCATCTGTTGTCTTGGTCTTCTTCTCTTTCAGCTCTCTTATGTTTACATTTAGAGATCTTATGTCATAAATGTATAACAACATTCTCTGAATAACCATGTTTCACCATCTGTGTTCTTATCCAGCTCAGCTCTTCATTGATATTTCTTGTTGATGTGCAGTGCATTATAACTCTTTGCAGCAAGGCTCTAAATGCTGTCATTTTATAGGATCATGGTTCATTTGCTTCTGCTTTGATGAACAAGGGCTGGCAGATTTCTTTCCTGTATATGCTTAGATTGTATTCACTGCGAATTATTCTAATTTTTATGTCTAGATATTGCATTTCTATCTCATTACTCCTTTGTTTGACAAAATGTAATCCTAGGGCTGAGTAAGAAGATAAATATACTTCCTAGATATTAAGTTAGAAATTAGGAACCTCTCTTTTGAAACAACAGTCTATAGGAAACCAACCAGCACTCCAATAATAGCTTCAGAATGGTCAAATGACAAATAGTGCCATAAAAAAGCTGCCCTGAGGTCGTATATAACAAGAGCAATGACGCATTGCAGCATTGAACACCTACTAAGAGAGGAGATAAAACAGATAGAGGAATTTGCACAAAAACATGATATAGCAAGAGAATCGTAGATAAGTTGTATAAGGAAGTATATGAGAAGTGAAGGAATGGTGAGGGCACTGTTTGAGAACAAAGTGGTCCTAGCCAGCAAGACCAGAAGTGGAATAAATAAAAGCTTTGTGTTAATACTGGACATGCTGAGGAGCTATAAAACGATAAGTAAGATAGTGAGAAAAGGAAATAAGAGGCCAACTACAAGAGACCCCAGACGATCTTTATCCTCCTTAAGAATGTGAAGGATGACTATGCAGAATAGGAGTATATGGGGGTTTATCAAATACCAATTGAAAACTTGGACAGCGGACAAAAGGAAATTTACATTGGTGTGACCACCAGGAATTTGAGGGATAGAATTTCAGAGCATAAAAGAGATATTAAGAAAGGAAACATGATTACGACTCTAGCAAGGAGAGTTTATGAATACAATATTAAAGTCGATTGGGAAGATGCTAAAGTATTTAAACAGATACACGACACAAAAGAACTTAATGTAGCAGAGGGATTACAAATTTATAAAGGGAGCAGGCTAGGCATGATAATAAACAAAAAGCAAAAGAATAGTGTTTCCAATGCGTGGAAATCCACTTTAAGAAGAGTTACATGGAATGACGAAGTTAACTAACTTTTGTGAGAAAATAATCGCACTAGATATTTTAGGACTCATTTTAGTTTTGTATTTTTATTTTTTATTGTTGTTTTTAACTTTATTTATTATACGTTTCTTGCAAAACATTGTATGTATAAATATGAAAGTTTTTAAATTATAAGATTTTGAATTTTTAAATGAATTTTCAGTTCTAGAATAGTACCAGTTTTGTAGAGCTCTGTTCTGAACTGTTTTTTTTTTTTAAAACATAAACCAGTACAAAGTTTTTTTTTAAAAAAAAACTTTGTACTGGTTTATGTTTTAAAAAAACTTTGTACAAAGTTTTTTTTTAAAAAAAAAACTTTGTACTGGTTAAATACTTTTATGTTGTATTTATTTCTATGCCTGAAGATGATGCGAATGATCGAAAATGTAGCATTAAAGTTTTATTTTGTTCGTTTTACACCTGCTGTTTAGTGCTTACTTTATAGTAATAAGTTAGTATAAGTTAAATTTTGTTAGGCTTAATGAGTAGATTGATTCCACATGGTCATAGGCAATTATAAATATAATGTATAATCTCTTTTGAGCACATTAGACCAGCCAATACTTTTTTTGCATCAATTTTGATGAAAGTATAATTCTTACATTAAAATATAAATTTCGAGGACTTGATAATTAGGCTGATGTTACAGGGATTGTGCTAGATATATAGTATACTATATAGTAGAGGTGGGCAACCTTTATTTTGTAGGAGGCCGTATAGAAAAATTTATGGTGGGCCACAGGCCAAAACAAAAACAATTGATATAGAATTTTTTTAAAAAAGAGAAGGTACAGATATGTAAGTATACATAGCGTTATTTAAAAAAAGAACCACGAGCCAAAACAAAAACAATTGATAATAATAGTATTTATTTAAAAAAGAGAGCATTGGTATTAGATATAATAAAATACAGATATGTAAGCATACATAGCATTGGTATTAGATATAATAAAATAACATGGCCCACAGGCTGGAGGTTGCCCACCCCTGCTATATAGTATAATTATAGTATATGCTGATGCTTCAGAAGCTATATTATAGCTGATAAAAATTTTCTAATTAAATATAAAATAGTGATTTAAAGTTTAATGAATTTGATGGAATTATTTCAAGATTGGTGAAGCCATGTGTTAATTATACCTAATATATACAAACGTTAATTTATTTCAGTGGTATTTTACCAAAACTAAAATTATTATCAGCATGTTTATTTTTGTTTCTTATAGATATATTTTGACTACTATGCTGATATTATTTTTTTCCCTATTAGTTTAAAATGGAATCACGAGAAGAAAAATTATGTCAGAAAAGTTGAGAAAGACAGCAACAATATCGTGCTAGGAAGAGAAGCATATTACAAGCAAATAATCAGCCAACGCTTCTAACAGAGGCTATTAAAATTGATAACAAGAAATTTAACGAAAATTTGTTTCATCAGCATTACTGTGGCCCAATGATTAATATCTGTCAAATTTTGGATTAACATCCAAAACTTTTCTTACTGTTTATACCATTTTAATAAATTATTTTTACAGATTTAATATATTGTCTAATGTTTCCAATTATTATTATGAAACATTTGATATATTTAATAGTCTATTAAAATACTTTGAAATTGTGTTTTTTTCTTAATTCCTTCAACATTTTCAATCCCATATTAAAGAGTATATTATCTATATCAATATTAAAAAAGAATTGCATCAGTTAATTTTTTTATTTTACCCGTCATTTTTGACGGGCATATTTATTAGTTAAATTATAATTTATAAGACTAAAGTTGGAAATTAATTAATTAAACTTCTTTTTAAATACAATTAATGTATGTAATACATGTATTATTAAAATCAAAACTAAACTTTCTTATAATAAACTTTAAGTTTGAACCCTTCATCTACATTTTTTCTATTGCGTATATCCATGCTTTCGGGGCCATCTGTAAAATGTTGTCATTGATAGCCTTTCCTTTCTTTTCACTTTTTATTATCTGAAGAGCTTCTGCTGTCATTCTATCTTCCCCTTCAGTGATTTTCTTAATCATCCTCACTTTGTCCCACTATATGTTGACATCCCTTTCATAAGCAATTCTAGCGAGAGCTGTGTTCATGTTTAGAAAATCATTGAAGAGGAAAATAGAATGGCATAGGAATACAGTACAGATACAAAAAATCATTCTAAGAAATATACTAAGGACAGTACAAAAAAATCTCTGTAATATAAGCAATAACCACTTAGATAATTCATCCAACAATCAACAAGAAAGTTATCTAACTATTCCATATAATCTTAAAAAATTTAACTTTGTAGATAAAATAACTAAAAAGACAAACAAAAAACTAGCAATACAAAGAGGACTGACTGTATTTAACCTGCTGAGAAATGAAAAAGACCCGTTTAAGGATTCAGAAAAACAAGATGTATATAAAATTCCAGTGGAGGACATAAAGATACAACAGCCAGCATCTTACATAGGGGTAACCACTCAAACTCTGTCTGAGAGGATAGAAGAACACAAACAACACATAGCCAAAGGGAAGCTGACTACAGCTCTATCAATAGACATATGGTAATGACTTAACTGGGGCAATGCAATCCCTTAACTGGGGCAATGCAAATATCATAAAGCCCATCAACAAGAAGACACAGGCCTTGACAACAGAGATGATAGAAATAGTGAGAAGGTTGATGAATGAAAAAATCTTAAATGAAAGACCAGTTGTGGAGCTACCTCCAGAGAGTACCTATACTATAGAGACAGTAAACAAACAAAGACACCAGTTGTAATATAAAGGGATAAATGTTAATCTTATTATAACGTTTTATACGTATTTTATTTTTATTCTATTTTAAATGTATACCTAGTGAAATGCTATACTATATACACATGTGACCTGTATATTTTTTTTATTTGTTTTATTTTATTTTAATGGTTATTTGTCTTATGAACATGTAATCATAGCAACACATTGTTATTCTATTTTATGCTGTTAAAATTTTTAAACTTGTTCAAATCTTTATGTAGCCTGAGGATAGTATAGATTACCGAAAACATTAGCTACTTCCTAATAAAATTAAAATTACTCTCAACTGTGAAGAGTGCTATTTTTTAGTTATAATTTTATGAGTATAAGCAGTAACTAGAACAATATGTCTAATTCATTTTTGTTAGCTCAAAATAAGATGCAACCATTATGACTAAGTTTTACAGACAAATTTTTGAGCTGCAAAAACTGTGTCACCATTATACAATAGAGATGAGTGTAAAGAAATACAGTAATTAAACAAATATGATTAAATAAAATAATACCTGTAAAACACATATAGCTCCATTTTTACCATAACCAGCTGTAGAAACCAATTCTAAATCTGGATCAGCATTATTTGAAAATTCTTCAGACTGGAATGCTGGTTCTCCCATGCATATTCTCCCACAGGGTCCAATGTTTAATAAACTATCACAAACCTTAAATTATAATATTGAAAATTATATAACTTAAGCTTTCTGTTTCCTCAATTATTATTATTATTATTATTATACAACAAAGATATGTATTTTTAATTTAACCTGGGAGTGGGTCAAGTGTGGAAGTCTTCTCCACTATGCAAAAAAATAAATATGCCAATGTTAAAATTTTTTTTTAAATCTGGATAAATTAGAATTTTCCTAAATCACTAGAACCTTACTGATGCACTCAATCAATGCATTAAAAAAAGCTAAGGAAAAAAATTTGCTTTTTGAAATTTCCATGCTTTATCACTGCCAAATTAAAATATTTCATGGTGCTGCAATCACCAGTTTCATATTATTTTGCACTGTGTGTATAAATAAATAATTAAATTTTTAATCATATTTACAAAGGAAAACTTTTGATAAATTTCTTCATTCTTAGATACACTTCAATAAATTATTTATCTGATTTTAGATTTTTATTTAAGCCATTTAAATCATATTTAAGTTTTAAATAATGATTAAGATGTTCTAGTGTACAGCTATCTTCTTATTTTGTATACTAAAAAATTTTGAAACAATTTCACAAAAAAATAATTGAAATGGCTTAACAAATAATAATACAATTATGAAATAAATATTAGAAGATAAAATAATAAACAATAATTTGAAAAAATGAATATTATGTTATAAGCAGAAATGACATTATGTGCACATCAAAAATTCTGATCCGAGTATCACAATATATAGTGATTAGTAAACTTTCAATCTTTCTCTTTAAGAAAAAGGACAAATTACTTTATCATCATTAACTGTTAAGACAAGAGAATTTTTGATTCTATTTATTGTCATAATTTGCATATTATATATCTGATTTAAAAAAAAATTGTAAAAAAAATAAATATCTTTTCTCAGATAGAAAATATAATTACTCAGCTTTGAAGGATTCTAAATTATATAAAATTTTACTTCATATTTTAATTTTTTTATATTCTTTGATATGTTTAATTGTTTTTATTGTAGCACTTTCCTTTAAAGCTGAATAATTATATTTTAAGCTCCTGCAGTCAGGATTTATTGCCCTTGTTCATATGCCACCTCCAAATGAAATTGGACCACCCCAGGTAATAAAATCATCTAGTCTGTTTATAAATAAAATAGGAGATGTATTTATTCTGAATTTTGAAAAATATTTATGACTGAAATTTATGAAATATGATACTCTATTTATATAATTTTAATAAACTGAGATATCATATTACTTAAAAATTAATAAATTATACTAAAAACATGATTTTCTTTGTGTTAGAAAATAGATATTTTGCCAAAAAATAAGGTTTCATATATTTGGAAGACTCATTTTAATAAAATAATGAAAATTTTGCATAATTAATAGTTATTAGTCTGCATGCTAATTTGCATTTTGTCACTTTTGATTGGGTTTCATGTTACTACATCCAGGTTAAAATCAAAATGCCATTTTATAAATTTAAAATACCTCAAATGTATATGAAGTAATCTGTTTGGTAGTTTGCATCTCACTCCCATATACTTCAAGTTCTTCTGGATCCTCAATAAGAGCAACATCAGATGCTGCAATTATAGAATTAAAGACAAACTTACTAAACTGCTTTACTTTCTACAATAAAGTTCGAACACAAGCACACTAAAGCAGTGAAAATAACTCAGTTTAATTTAAAAAATATTTTTAAATTAAACTGAGTTATTTTCACTGCTTTAGTGAGCTTGTGTTTGGAACTTTATAGAATTAATTTTGAAAAAATAGCCTAGTTAATTTGTAATGTTTCCAGCATTTGTGGCACCTTTATCTATATGATTTCAATATATTCTGAAAATATTACATTGAAAAACTATTTTATATAAGGTGAAATTCTCCTATAACTCATATCTTATTCTATATAAAAATTTTAATGATATTTTAATATATGGATAGTAATAGCAAATTAGAAGTTAAACAGTTTATTTCAAATTCTCTTAAATTTTACAATGGATTATATTTACTATTTGAAAAATACATGATTTCATGAAAGAATTTGCATTTCAAAAGCAAAACAGCATTGGTAAAAAACTAAATAGTGATGAGAAGTGAAAAGGATAAAAAAATTAAGATAGATTTCATTACAAATACTATCAAATTATATAATAATTGTTAAATTCTTCAAAATATAATAAAATGCAAATTAAAGGCATCCATAATCAAAGATCAATATTCTAGCTGAAAATTCATACTAATCCAATATTTTGGAAATAAATTTTTTAATAATTTTTATAAATTTATTTATTTATTTAAATCCTAATTCTTTGAGATCAAAGAATATTATACACTTTTTAATATATTTTGATGGGATAAGCTCCCATCAAAATATATCAAAAAGTATAATACATCAAAAAAATAACAAAAAAAAATTACAGTAATTATAAAAGTATGGTGAATTGAGAGTCCTTTAAATTATATAGAATAAAATTATTGAGGAGAATTATCATTGTATACTAGAAAAGCACAAATGAAAAGTAATGTTTAGTCTTTTTGAAATGAGCATAATTAATTTTAAGATAATGAGATGCATGAAGACTCTTTTTGTGAAGTATTAATTTATTAGTTTTAATACTGCCAGAAGGATTTTTATAACAGAACAACTATTTATTTGAAACATTAAATTTTTGAAATTGATAATAATTCTAATTGAATATATTTTGGATAAGTTAATCTTAGAAAGATTCTAATTAAAGAAAATTTAATACAAGAATTTGAATATAGTCTTATCATCTTTTGTCTTAATAATTAATTAAACAAATTTACAAATAAGATGGCATAAACTTGTTTTGAATTCTTTAATTATTAAAATAATAGGTGGTGGCATTATAGCCAAAATCTATAAAAATTATTAAATTTACAAATTAGTTTCAAAATATTTCACTAGGATGAATTCTTGAGTAGGTTATTGATCTTTGTTATAATAATAATGCCTCATAGTATAATGATGCTGATATATCATTTTAATATGAAATTTCAAAAGAATTGTCTACAATCAACAAATATTAAAAAGAACAATGAAAGATATATACAATAATAATAACTCTATCTATAAATTGCTTTTGATAATGGTTTTGCAAACAAAACAGGTTTATATTTGAAAAATACAGAGCAAGTCATGAAAAAATAGCTCCCTACAATATAAAGCATACATGAATGAGCAAATGTATAAAATACAAAATGTACAATAACAGAAATATGTTTTAATACAATGTCTGCATTAAAGAAGGCTAATTGCTTGTTGATTGGCTGCTGGTTCTTCGCTGCATGGAATGGAGTGTCAGGCTACTTTTTTGTGACTTACCCTGAAATAGCTAAAGATTATAGTAAATATTTAAAAAATATAAAAATATTGGCTGATTATTGATCTAATAAAAAGGATATTTTTACTGCTGTAAAAATTTGACTTAATTATATCAATAAACTAAAGCACTTTTAGCAGTTGAGATTGCTCCTAAATTTTTAATTAGTAGCAAACATTTTCAGTATTTCTTACCATCATCAGACTACGAAGTTATGTATATGTGTTTTATCTATATAAGTGAAAGATTCAGATTTAAAAAAATAAAATTCTAATTAAGAATAAGTCATTATAGCAATGTCTTGTTGCTATAAGTAAAATGGTTAAATGTTCAAACTTATTTGAACTTTGTAGCCTGATGATGATAGGAAATACAAAAAAACATTAACTACTAATTAAAAATTTAGGAGCAATCTCAACTGCTAAAAGTGCTTTAGTTTATTGGTAAGTTAGAAGAGTATAAGCAGTAAGTTGGACAATATGTTTTAATTATATCATATTAATAATTCTTCATTATTGTTATTTTCATACAATTGAAGAAACAGTTACACTGCCAAAAATGAGATAACTATCAGTATTACTAGCACTATGGCAGGAAATTAATAGATATATACACAAAATAATGTAAATAAGCCACAAATTAAACAAAATGAAGAAGCGCTTTCGATTTATATTAATTTCCTGCCATAGTGCTAGTAATACTGATAGTTTGTTATTTTCATTTATAAATTTTGATAACCTCTGTTATATAATTGACTTCATTGCTGTATGGTGATCTATATAGTATGTTCAAATGAATCCTGTTTGAAACACACCATGTGATAAGTTGACATTTCAGTTTTGGAATGCGGATGTTAGATTAGACAAACGTGAATATCACTTAAGCTCACATCTCCATTCTCATCATCCATTTAAACGTCCATATTTCAAAATTGTATGCAAGGCCATGCGGTAGATTTTCTCAGTATGAGGCAAGTCTTCGAAATGCTGCCTCTAAATGTTTTTTTCTTTTCTTTCTGTATTCTTGGGATAAAGACACTTTACCCAGTGCTTGGGAGTACCTGTTTAATCAATGTGACTATAGTATTTAAGTGTGAAAACGTAAATTTTATATTTGTTATCATCCTATTTCCGCCCCTTTTTGCCTAACATTTTATCCCACATGCACAACCTGTTTGTTTTTACAGCGAAAAAAGCTCTTCCACAGGCTGCCCACCCCTGCGGAGGGGTCAGCCGGATTGTGAAGGACGGGGATCGACGGGCCGGGCCCGGACCCCATGATAAATATTTTCAAGGGGTGGGACCCGAGACTCGAACCCGGGTCCTCCAGAGTGGAAAGCCGAAGCGTTTCCACGCGGCCAATCCGGCCGACAAATAAAGTATTGTCGGTTGCTCTTCTCCTATTTTCCCTAGTGCCTACCCACTTTCTGGTAGGAATCTCTAATCTTTCCTGAACTCTCCTTTCTTCTTCTCATGTCTCCTTCGTACTTCAAGGGACAAGCCCTCTAATCTTACCTGCAACCGGTTAGGTGGGTGGCTGGGGTAAAAGCCAGCTTATCCCAGACTTGGGTTCCCGGCTACTTTGGCTGCGATCCGACGGGATTTGCGCCTAGGTGGGTGGCTGGTAATATTTTTATAGACAATTGTTTTAGTATTTTTATTAGTCAAAGTTCAACATAATATACGAATTAAAAAATTTTACCTAGTTGTGTTTTTCAACTTTTAAAATTTTTTAATTCGTATTTTATGTTGTACTGGGACTAATAAAAATAATAAAATAATTTTCCATAAAAATAAAAAAATTGGCGATTTATTTCTTTAAACTCATCCATGTAATAATGAATGAGGGTATCTATGCTTTCAATTTGTCTTATTTTATTTTCTCTACAGAAAAAAAAATAAGACAAATTGAAAGCATAGATGGAATAATAAAAATATACATTGAAAGCATGGTGGAATAATAAAAATATGCACTATGTTCATTATAATAATGTTTTTAATGAACTAATCAACAAATTTTGTACTCACGATATTACCGTAAATACAAAAATAAATAACACAACTAGGTGGCTCTTATTTATTTTGCAAAGTACTCTTTTGTGGCATTTAGAATTACAGAAAATGTTATTCTTTTTGCACAAATATAATTTAGATACACAACCTTCTTCGTGCATTGAAAGCGGGTTTAGCTCTGTGTAATTCCACTGGCGCATGTTGCAGCCTTCTTCAATGAGATTTGTTTTCCTGGCGGATATTTTCTCTAAAGATGGTGGCATTTAGAATTACAGAAAATGTTATTCTTTTTGCACAAACATAATTTAGATACACAACCTTCTTCGTTCATTGAAAGCGGGTTTAGCTCTGTGTAATTCCACTTGCGCATGTTGCAGCCTTCTTCAATGAGATTTGTTTTCCTGGCGGATATTTTCTCTAAAGAAAGAGATTTCTGCTGGAAAGTCCCGAATTCTGAGAGCGAATACATGAGAAATGATGACTTTTGTTTTAACTGTTTGCCATTTCGGATTTTGACTAGCAAAAATTAGAAATTCCGGAATTTGAATAAGAAATTTTCGGCATTTCGAGTTCGGCCTAGTAAATAGTAGAACGTCCGACAAGCATTAGGACTTTCTCGTTTTGACTAGGAAATTCTAGTACTTCCTGAATTCGGGTTTGTCTTGTAACATATATATAAATCATTTTATATATATATATATAGTGTGAAGAAAAACTTCGTCGTAAAATTTTGTGTATTGATAGGGGACCTCGAAACAAGTCGAAAATGTCTAATGAACATATGGTCTAAATGGCACCGTTTTCCAGTTTTATAACTCGAAAATGTGGTATAGCTAGCATATATTAATGATAATGTTTGTATTCGATCTACATAGGCGCCGATTCCACGGGAGCAACGGAGCAAAAAATATCTTTGTCATTATGTTATTTTATGTTTAAAAATGTAAATATTATCTATAATAAATAAAATAATCATTAATAAATAATAAGACATATATATAAATATATACTTAATTTAAATAAAAATATTTTTCATTTCAGTTTACAAAAATGACTATTCTTTTTTGTATAATTTTTCGTGAAAAGCGATAAGTAGCCTATATTTGAATATTGGTAACTTCTGTCCCTTTGACTAAAAATAAAAATCGATACTGTTGTTATTCTAATATACTGTATAATATTAAATTGTCAATAATGGCAACTTTACAGAAGATTTAAAAAAAAACGAAAATATTCAAAAGTACGAATTTCGTCTAAATTTGGTATTGGCATTAATATTTGAATAACAAACAGCAATAATTTTATTTCTTAGTCAATTACTCGGTTTAGTTATGGCAAAATTGGCAAGTACAGAATTTAGTGCATAAATTATTTCTGTAATCCACATGGTTAGAGAGATAATGGCGGAAAAGTGCAAAAATCCAAAGATGCCGCCATCTTATATTCGATATTTCGCCTCCTGGAGATTATTACGTTCGAATAAACAGGGCATATTGCATGCCAAAAATCGGTGCATAAATTATTACTATATTCCTAATAAGTGATGAGAAAATCGGAAAAAAATGGGGGCTATCTTTTTCGATTTTTCGCGATTTTCTCATCACCTATTAGGAATACAGAAATAATTAATGCACCGATTTATTCGTATATTGTATACGCTATTCCCTCCTGTCGAAATTTAATACTGTACCATTTTTTTTTATAAAAATAATACTGTGTTGTGCTTTGTATAGCTTCTATTCAACGCTTTCTAAAATATCAACTTTTATATCTATAATTCATCATTATTTATAATTTAAATACATGCATTATATAATATCTTTAATGATTTTTGAATTTATTATTGCATAACAAACATAAGACGATAATTGCCCAGCACACATTTTTATGCAATAGATTTAAAGATAAGAATGTAAAGTTTTAAAATAAAAAAAATTTAAGTACAGTAATGTTTTTGTTTAAAACATTCGGCATTTTGTATGGCTATTGATTTCTTCTTGTAATATTACTCTTATGTATCATTCTTGCAGTTTATTTTTGCTTCAAGGTTTATTTTTGTTATTAAATACTGAAGTATACTAAATTATTTATGCGATATCATATGTATGGAATTAATATGAACGTGAAAATGTATCTACTGATTATATTAATAAAATACTCAATTATGAAATTTTTCTTATTATTTACATGCATAAATTAATATTTTTTATAATACAGACATATTATATTCAGGAAACTCTTGTTTAATTTATAAACAAACAATAAGGGTAGATTAACAATACGGAATTGGCGTATTTTTTCTGAATGTAACAGCTGACAACAAATCCAGCTAACTTGTAAGCCACTGAGTCAACAGAGTGTATTATTTTTAAGAGCAAAGAACAATATAACATGCTCAGCTACCTGTTATTTTTTGCATTTTAATTATGTCTGCATTATGCATATATTATATTTGATAAACGATTAGTTTATTAATACATTCTTCGCTTTGAATTAAAAATTTGTTTAACTAACATGAATTAGACACATTATAAACAATATAGTTTTTCGGCTTTATGGAAGTGTGGTAGACTCTCTTTTGATACACTTGGGACCGAATATTGCTTTCCTCTATTTTAATTTAAAAATTTGTTTAACTAACATGGATTAGACACATTATAAACAATATAGTTTTTCGGCTTTATGAAAGTGTGGTAGACTCTCTTTTGATACACTTGGGACCGAATATTGCTTTCCTCTATTTTAATTTTTTTTCGTATAGTACCAGTACTATTGTTCAGTACTATGTAAAAAAGAAAAAATAATTTCTTATAGTTATTGGTCCCAATCTGGCAACATCCCTTGTTTGGGAGTACTGGCAACAGGAGAGTGGTTGTAATGGAGTCTGTTAAATAAAGACGTGAAATCTAAAGTTCCTTGTGATCTTCTTGATTAGTAAATTCTCAAATAAAAGTTTAGGAAACAAACACCTATTATTCATAGTTGTTATCGGTTCCATCAAGTAATCTGGATTTTATTGTTTGGAAATATACAATGAAACCTATACTCCGTCTCACTCTCAACTGATAGTGACGTCAGACTCCCTTATGGTGCCGCCTGAAGCGGCCGCCTCTTTGCCTCATAGCACTGCACAGCCCTGATTGTATGCATGGCACATGTATAGTATTCTTAAATTGTGTACTTCCATCATTTTTAAATGTGTGGTATAATATTGAAGATGGCTAGTGTGATTGAAAACTCATACAAGTAGGATATGCAAACAGTACTTCAATTTATAAGGATCTAGAAATTTCATTTTATTTTAGAGTTGTGCAGTCAAACTAATTATAATGAAAAAAGAGTTAAAAGTGGGAAGAGGAGGCAGGTCATCGAGATGGAGGCTGTCTGCCATGTTGGCAAGAAGTGCAAAGAACACATGCAAGAATAATCTTGTTTTTGTCAAGTTTTGAAATAATAATTATAATGTTCAAAGTTATTTATAAATTAATGTTTTATAAATATGTAAAGAAAAATGAATACCAGTGTTGAATAAACCAAACTTTATTTCTGTAAGAAAATACAAGTATGCAAATGTGATTCAATATAAAAGAACATCCACTGGATGGCATTGAGGTTCCCCGTCAACTCTGGTAGCTGTATCGTCTGTGGTGTTTGTGCTTTGTCATTGTGGACTGTTGGACTGTTGGACTGTTGGACTGTCCGTCTGTTGGAAGCTGTTACTGAATGTTTATAACTAGATTTTGGTGCTTTTATTGTGCAACTATTACTATCGTTAACAGGAATTTGCTAAATTATTCTAAACTGGTTGTAAGTTTTCTGTTTTGTATTTATCTATTAAAAATAAATTTAACTTGTTTAATTCAACATGGAGTCAGTGACTGATGCTCTCTACTTTTTCTTGAATTGGTTGATCCAGACCAAGATTAGGACTGAAATCTCCATTAAGACTGTACCGAAGGAGAATTCTACAGAGGGGGAGAAGGGGCAGACTCAAAGGGAAACACCGGAGGGTGCACCAGTTTTCTGAAGTTTTTAATGACTAAGGAATGCAAGCCAATGGAGATTCATTAGAGAATGGTCACTGTGTTTGGAGAAAAGCAAATGTCAAAGACATCCATCATTGATTTGTTGTGTATGTTTGCGAAGAGCTGAGAAGAAACAGTGGATTTGTCACGTCTCAGTCAGGCACACAAATTTGTGACCAATAGTTTGATTGTGGACATTGATAGCAAAATTAAGGCAAACCACATATGAAGCATCTGTGACTTGACAAGTGAGTTCCACTTTCAACACCACAATCAATGCCCAGTGATACACCCAAACATTTGAAAATCTGCATAAGGCTATCAAAAACAAGTGATCCAGCTTACTGCCTTCAGGAGTCATCATTTCCATAACAATGCAAGCCACATGCTGCCAAGCAGAGGCAGACCATTAACTTTGGGGGCCCTGGGCTAACACTGTTTGGGGACCTATTAAATTAACCCAAATTAACTTAACGGTGAGAGCTACGCTAAACTAACACGCTTTAGAGGAACTAGATTTGCACCTCATGGCAAGATGATTACTTGGCGTGAGTTTTTGCAGCACTGCACTTATATACAGTTCACCATCCAGGTACAATTATATGGTGACGCATTGAACAGCTATGTGGCGCGATGATTTGACTTCAGTGCGACGTGTTACTGATAGATTGTGAAAACTCACGGCAGGTAATCTTGAATCCTGCCGGAAAAAATTCTGTATAATTTTATTTTTTCTTACATTTTTTATTTAAACTTTTTTTTTTGACTGCAAAGGGAGCTCTTTGATTGAATGGGCTGCAGCCCATAAAGACCATGCCTAAATCTGTCCCTGCTGCCAAGGCTGTTGTTGATGCACTAGTCTTTAGGAAGTGGGAGGTCATTCAACACAATACATACAGCCCAGATTTGTCACCATGTGATTTCCATCTTTTCAGACTATTAAACAATTTTCTACAGAGAGAAAGATTCAACACCAATGAGACTGTAACAAATGCAGTTAAGAACTGGTTCAAGCAGTAATTGAAATCTTTCTTCATAGATGGAATTGCTGCCTATTCAAACAATGAGATAGTTATCTAAATGCCATAGGTGACTTCTGAGAAACATTGTATGCAATAATTTCATTAAATACTACTCTTTCTATTTGCTTGTGTTTTGTTTTTCCTTTCTTCTTTGTCCAATGGGTATATATCTTGAATGGGTTTAATTTGAACACACTATTTTGGTATTGTACCAAGTGGTATTCAGATAATACCATATGCTCTTAAAGCTAAAGCTATAGAGGTCACACCATTTATCAGATCAGTTAACTGAAAAGAGCTATTACATATACAATTTTAGCTTTAAAAGGATATGAGTATAATCCCAATATAACTTGGTACAATGCCAAAATAGTAGAATTGAAGTCAATTACAGAGAAATTATAATTAAAAACTATAAATTAAAATAATAATAATGAAGAGTCATTAATGAAATACAATCAAATCAAATTTCTACTGAATGGAAAATATTATCTTCAATTAGATTAATAATCCGCCTGTACTTTTGAATTTAAATATTTATCTTTAGCTAACAATTCCCTTATATAAACTGTTTACAGGATGCATTTCCATCTGATTCTTTTTAATATAAACTATTTAAATATTATAATTCTTATAACATGATTATATATATATATATAGTTTATAAAGCTATGTTACTCTTAATTTAAAAAAATTTTTGGGGAGATACAGAGTCTTCAACATAAGATGAAGTTTGGTTCAAATTCCACTGTCATAATTTGGAGCAGTCATAAGTCATAAATGCCCAAAATTTATGGATCTCTCTCTACTGAATATTTTAAAAAAGATACGTGGACAATGTTCTAATTATATGGAAACGAGAAGATAAAACTGAAAAAACAATACAAAAATTTACTGATAAAGCATACGGCCTAATGCTAGAATTAGAACAATGCAGCTGCTCTAACATACACTTCTTAGACATACAAATTAACCCCTTAATGCCTGAATTTTGATATTAAATTAAAAAAAAAAAATTGAAAAAGGTATTTTTTTACTCTTATTTTGTGTAGAAATCATACTAGATAATTGTTATTTGATTATGTGAGATATTTTTTATATTTTTTGAGTTTGTATCAAATAAGTAACATTAGGCAAAACAAAAGTCAGCAATTTCTGATAATTTACAAAATAAACTTTAGAGGGTACTATTATTCAGGTATTCCATTTGTTTGATATGCATTACATATGACACAACAGTCAATTAGTAGAAAAAATAAATACATTAATAATAATAAGGGGTTGTATTGTATATGATACTGTAGACGTTAAGGGGTTAAAACAAGTGAATGAAAATACTTAATAGGAGTGTATGAAAAACCTACGAATAGAAGAATACTAATCCCGAGATGGTCACCTGACCCATCATGATATAAAAAAGCTGCATTCCAGTTCTACTTCAAAAGAGTGAGAACACATTGTAACCATATTGAAGCTATCAACAAAGAAATTAAAACCATCTACAAAACAGCCAAAGAACATGGATACACCAAAAAATACATACAGGACATAAAACAAATTTTGTATTACTAAATAACAATACACAACAATTACATCATAATAATCCGAGAATCAGCTCCACAGAAATCACCAAAAAAAGAGTAACTTTACCATACAGCTTAGCCAACTCTAAAGTATTAAGAAACATAATTAGAAAAAATAAATGGACACCAAGCTATACAAAACATCCCACAGTATATCGACTAATACGCAATGAGAAGGATAAAACACTTAAAAAAATGAAAATTTATGAAATTGGCATTTATGAAATCCCAATTAACAATATAGCAAAGAACCGCAATGAAGTATACATAGGTGCAATGAAAAGAAATCTTAACAAAAGAATGAAGGAACATAAAAGAGACATTATGTGTGGCAACCTCACAACAGCATTGGCTAAAACTTGCTATGAAAATGATGTATCAATAGATTAGGACCAAACAAAGGTAGTAAAAATGGTACGAACAAACTGCAAGCTACCCATAGCAGAAATCATAGAAATAATCTCAAGAATGGATATCAAATACGTAATCAATGATAACCTTCCGACAGACTCCCAGCTGCATGGATTTTTGCCCTCCAATAGCAATTAGTCATAAAAAAACCTTTTTAGATGTTCATTATTTTTATTTTTGTATTTAATATATAATTTTTATGTATTTTTCTTCATTAATCTTTTCTTATTCGTTCTTTGTATGTTTACAATAATTATAACAAGTTTATGTCTTTAGAACTTTAGCGCATGTTCAGAGTTTAAAAGAGTTTGATTTATAATATAATTTTTTGAAGATGGTTAGCATAATAACCAAAAGTACTACGAATAAATGTTTTCAACTTAAAACCAACTGCGTAAAGTGCTTTGTTCTGTAATTTCTAAGTATATAGGATAAACACAGTATAAAAGAAAGTGATTACTATTAAATAGCATTCATCCACCGGTTGAGTCCACCGTGGATGTTGGCCAACTTGTTAGGCT
The DNA here is from genome assembly GCA_000484575.1 of Olivierus martensii. Taxonomy (NCBI): domain Eukaryota; kingdom Metazoa; phylum Arthropoda; class Arachnida; order Scorpiones; family Buthidae; genus Olivierus; species Olivierus martensii. Next base: position 22,026 of record AYEL01086937.1, read on the forward strand.
CTAAAAATGGCTTCTGCCAAAAGTATCTCATGTAATTTGGCAACTAATTTAACTATAAATTCAAATAAACTATAGTATACTCCCTGTTAACTGACTTATGGGACCAGACCTCAGGTTGGATAAATGAATAGCCAGTTAATCCGAAAATATATGAAATATATTAGTTATAGTCCATAAATTAAATAAAAATATATACATGTTGTATACAAATATTTATTAAAAATTTACTGAAATAAAATATTGATAATTTTCATTTGTCTTTTTGATTTATATTTGTTTTTTGAAGCAAAATCACATCATTTCTTTCATCAATTCACAATTATCTTCTCTCATAACTGGGCTAAAATATGACCAATCACATGAGACCAGATAAGATGGAGTCAACTGTAATTTTTTATTACTAGCAAGGATGCCAATATCTTGATGACATAAGAGTTGCCACATAAAATATATTATATTCCTGAAATTCCTGAGCAATGCTGGACCCCCTTGCTAGTTTAATATAAAAAATACAAAGGAAAATTCACAAGAAATATTTTTTTAGATTACTTATGCCAAAATAATTTCTATATTTTCTGATATTAAGTAATTTAGCCACATTTATACAAAAATCATGTATATAAAGAATTTAAATTTATTTTAATCAATAATGAATTTAAACAAAATGTAAATTAAGTAAAGTATCAATATGAGTTTATTTGATGGAAAAATTTAATTCACTTGTCTACAATAAAAAAAAATTACCCATCCAGTCATCCATGTTATCTAATCGTTTTTTCTTAACCGGACGTTCTTCATGCTACAAATTATAAAAAAAGATATAAAAAAACTTATTTGAAATTATCAAACTACAAAAAATATTCTCTAACCTCAGATTTCATATGTTTAACTTCTTCCATAAAATTATCTTGTATTTTTTCTGTATATCTTAATAGTAAAGAATTGCCAAGTCGAGATCCAAGAAATAAATAACCTTCCTCACACAAAGTCATCTGAAATATCAAGTTTTTTTTTGCCATTAATCAGTTAATATTAAATAAATTTAATACTATACTGTTTATTTTTATTTCATAACAACAAATGTATAAATAGAAAGATGTATAGGTTAGGGTTGCCACCTACTTGATTTTCATCCAGAGAGTTCAGTTATTAATATATTATATATGTCAGGTTGAGCAAATCTACTGTTTAAATTTAAAAAATTTATAGTCAATTGTTAATGCCATGCATTCCCAAAATTCTGACATTAGTTCTGTATAATTATGCATTTTAGAAAGGATTGTGTAGCCTATGCAACTTAACGTCAAGGTGCATGGACCTACTAGAAGTCACTATTTATTTTGAAATTTAATATCCATCCTTAGTGTCTTGTAATTATACATTTTATAACAATTTTTGATAAAATATCATGACACAATATTTTTTTAAAAGTTATTATAAAATGCATAATTACATGGCACTAACATTAGAACTTCGAAATTCTACAGCACTATTGATGGATAATCTATATAGCAATTTGTTTATCCTCATTAGTGTCATATGTAACTTTAGACTGAAATATCTCAAAGATCAGAAAGCATAAAGCACTATTAGCAAGGAAAATATTTATTGCTATAATATATATTCACGTGCCATCTACCTATAGGGTATAATGGAAGACCTGAGGACTATTTTCTTGTGTTTCCCGTATGGGGCTTATGATACATTCGACTAGAATATATGAACTCTTAATATTTTTATATATTTTATTTATATGTTATTAGGTTTTATTTAATATACTTCTTATATCTTTAAACTATATAATCTAAGTTTTTTCTGCAATTATTCTTGTTAGACTACAATGTATATTTATGTGATGTTAAAATATTCTGTTTCTTGATTTTGTAATTTTAAAAATGTTCGAATTATTAGAATGCCATATAACTGAAAACGTTTTTCCCTGTTGTTCTAAATTATTCTTATATTCTTAATGTGATGAAAGCTGTATACTGAAGAGGGACCAGGAAAGGGTCCGAAAACGTTTTATAGCAATAAATATTTTCCTTGCTAATAGTGCTTTATGCTTTCTGATATACAAATAAAGCAAGTGGTTTTTATATGAATATCTCAAAGACACTGCAATGAGATTTTACAAATCCTTTTAATTTAAGTTTTTATGAATTGCACTTACAATTTGAAACTATTAAATATTTTTTAAAATAACACTCTAGAAAAATTCAATCATCAACAAAACTTCATAACTTATTTGATAGATGGTGTGATGTGTCTGCCTGGAATGTTTACGTTCTGATAGATTAAGTTATACCATTATCTTATTTCTCAGATGATAATTACATATAATTTAATAGTTACAAAGAATATATAGTACTAAAAATAACACAAAAATTAATAGCACAAATATCTTCCATTTTAATGTATCTATGTTTTTTTAATCAATATTGTTCATGACATAATGCTGTTTTTCAAGTAAGAAAATAAAACTGAATATTCTCTTTCTAATCTGTAAAAGTTATTTGCCAGTGGATAGTTTCATCAAATGATTTAAGGAAATTCAGCAATTGTAAGTGCATAGTTCAATCAGTCCAATTATAAGACATCTCCTCATTCATTCATTTGGATTGACAACTCATCTATAAATGAAATACCAAAATACATTCATCCTTAAATTTTTCTACAAGATGTTTCAGTTGATCAGGATATCAATCTATAGTCACATATCAGAATTACACAGATCTATTGGTGAAAACATTTGCAATAGACTATATGCCAAAATCGCTTCTTCAAACAACAAACAGAAATACGCACATGTAGCTTGATCATCAATTAGGCTAAAGAATAGTAAGAAAATGACAAAAGAAGAGTAATAGACATGAAAAATACAAAAATAAGTTGTGTGCAGGATTATTTCTAGACCAAGATGATATAATTTTAATTTGTAAAATCTAGTAATAGTATCACCAAATGAAAAAGATCAATCTATAGATCCATATTCACAAAAAGACCAGGAGTCAAATCATTGATATACTTCAAGATATAGTTTTATAGATTGTTATAAAAATGATTATTTACTAGAGTTACAGATTCATCCTACTAACATGTAATTAAATGAGCAGTCATCAATTCCAATGTGTTAAGGATTCATACAAAAAGTAATGTAAATCTCGGAAACAGTGTAGATTGACCTCTGGTTCTTTTATGAACTTTGACCTATAGCTTCTCTTTTATTTGATACTATTTTTGCAGGCTTTACAATTGTTATGTTAATACAATATAATTTCATCTGAATAGTTTAAAATCTGCCATGTTATGACATCACACTTTCACATAGGAAAACAAAATTTAAATTTTCTCTTTCTAACTTGTACTGTCATTCTAATGACATAAGAAAGTTCAGTGTGATAAGTGAATAGATAATATTCAATCAGTTTGAATAGATATGCCAACCATGCAGATTGAATGGAATAACTCTGTAGAAGAAATAAGTTGATTCTAAAATTTTTCTGAGATGACCTCATTAATTATAATACCAATCTGTAACATGCTGCAAAATTAGACAGTTCTATTTTATTAATGAATAAAAAAATTTAATTTTTTAATCTTAAACTGCTACTAGTGTCTGTTCTTTAATTAAATTATATCTAAATTTAATTATATTATATGTTTAGATTCAGTAATGAACCATGCCTAGCAAAGAAACTAGTTAAGTAAATTAGATTTATATCAGTGTCAAAAAAGCAATCAAGAAAGTTGTTAATAGCTGGATAATGCCAATACTATCAACAATGATCAAAATTCTTTGGCAGGGATGGAGAAGCTATGGCACACAACACTTTAAGCTGATATAGTTACAATTTGGATTGGCACATAAGATTAGTTTTTATAAAAAATTTAGCTAATTTTGGCATGCACCTTTAGAAAGATTCACAATCCGTGTTCTACGGTACTAAGTTAATAAAATTATGACATAATGCTAAGGATATAGGCCAATATTGTCACTATTCCAAATAAACCTAATTATTCTGCCAAATTTTATCACTTGAAAACCTTAATGGAAATTTTAATGATTTGAATTAATTTAAACTAATTTTAGCACCATCTCGTAGAATATTTATTATTTTATTAAATCAATGGGTGGTGCCATCTATTAATTAATAATTAAACTAGAATTTTTAACTAATTTCATCTATTAATTAATAATTAAACTAGAATTTTAACTAATTAATCTGAAAAGAAAATCTGCCTCGGCCCGGGATCGAACCGGGGACCTTTGGGCTAACCCTGCTTCGGCCTTGGATCGAACCAGGGACCTTTGGGCTACCATCCCCAGTAGTCAATATTGTTAAAGATCTGTATTTATGTTGATAATTTTTTTATTAATTCCTATAATATATATATATTATATAAACAAGTAGTCCTTGATTTACAATGGGGTTTGATTCAAACCTTGACATCATAAGTCAGATTTGGTCAGAAGTTGAAAATGCCAAAAATTTATGGATTTTTCATAACTAAATTTTACTAGGACACTACATATTATCTTAATAAAGATAAAGAATGCAAACAAAAAAAAGATGCTTTCTATATATCAAACAATTGGATGTGGGATTCAAACCCATTGAATTGCATTGACCAATCACAGAATTTACTGATTACATCATCATCATAAGTCAAGGACTACTAGTATATGAATACAACAAAGCAAAAAAATAAATTTCATTTTGATTAAGATTGTTAAAAAGATTAAGTTAATATAATTATAAATTATAATAAAAAACTTAGCGTACACAAGTAGTTAAGACACTTGCTGCAGCCTTATCAAAGTTGAAACTACGAACACTTCTCATTCCATCATTAAACAATGTCACAACATATCTAAATAATAACAACAAACTGTATAAAATGACATATAAATATTAAAATTGCAAATTAAACTTACAATTCGCCTCCTTTTAATGATATCACAAGCTTATCATAAGAAAAAAAACAAGCTTGAGCACAGTCAAGAGTAATTCTGACATTATCTTGATGCTCTAAAAATTAAAATAAATTTATATGAATAATATATAGAAAAACTTTAATATTTTAATTGCTATGAAATACAGAAGATGTGTGTCAATTTCATACCATAAGATATGCCTGATCCCACATACATCTGCTTTATCGAGTTTCAAAATATATCTCTTTTACTGTGTATTGTTATACATATTTATGAAGATAATGTAGAGAATTTGTATTTTCATCAGAAAGGGTTAAATCAGTTTTGTCTAATAACTGATTAACCATTTTCAATTTTCTATAAAAAAAAATGAAATACCATACAGGTTCTTCTCAATTTATATTCTCAGAAATGTTATATAAATCTAAGTTGTGTAAATTGTTGCTAAAATCTAAAAATATTATATGTTTTATATTTAGTCTAGCTATAAATAATAAAATGTCTATATGTACAACATAAACTATATAGGGATGGCCAAACTTCATGTCATTACAAGCCACATAGAAGAATCTGAAATCCTTGAGAGCTGCAACCAGTTTCTTTCTGACTCAGTGAGAGCTGCATCAATTTTCGGGTAATCTTAACAATGATTTCAAAAATTGTCTATTATATATTTCATGTGCATTTATTTTGTATAGATCCATACTACTTTTTACAATAAATAACCAAATTACAAATATATTATTTTTTTAAATTAAATGGGTATTTGCTCCATATTAACTATTGGCTTTCATAGTATGGAGCTATATTGAAGGTACCAAACTGCCACAAGTGGCTCACAAGTTGCAAACTGGCCACCCATGTACTATATTATGATGATTATTGCTATGTATGATGATATTAATGACAGTTATAATACGAATAGAAACATTAACTGTCATTATTGAATATCATAACTATTAATATTTTTGTGGCACTAAATAAAATTACATTTTACTATATAAAATTATAGTAAAATACTTGTGATAAATTATAAAGATTTAATTTGATCCACATCACTGACAAATATATCTATCAGTACAATGTATAATGTACAATCTACAATGTACTAATTGGGACCAAAAACGTGTGCATTAAGCAAAAATATATAGTATAGGAATTACATTATAAATGGCTTAGTCAGTTACAGACAAAAAGTTAATGCTGTATTTCTAAGTCTAATTTATGAAGAATCAAATATTTCCCAACTGTTTCACAAAATATTTACATTAATTTATTTCTACATTAATTATTATTCAACTTTTGCAATCAAAGGCTATTTTGATAACTTGATGTCCAAATAAATTTAACTCACATTGATAACCAATTATTTTTCATAGACAGTGTTTTTTGTTTTACTACTTATTCGTTTTGGACGTATTTGAACTTATTCCATTTTTTTAACACTGGTTTTTTTTGCAACTATTAATGACTATTCCACACTTTTTTAATTTAACATTTATTTAAATTCTAAAAATTCTATTTATATTTTAAAACTTCTACATTTAATTCTCTAAAAAACACATGAATTGCACGGCAATCACAGAATATGCATTTCGGCTTTAACTGTCCTCTTCAGTTCCAATTTAGCCATGCTAGAAATTATTTTTTTACTAATTAATATTTACATTATAAAGGAGCATTAACTCTAAAAAATTTTTTTACATTCGAATTCAATTAAAGCAATTATTTACACAAGAATTTTTTAAAAAAACAGCAGTAGATCTTCCAAATTGATAACTTTTTGAAAAACTTTTCATTTCTACAGTGGTTGTAACAAATTATATCATTACTTTTACAAAATTATGATCAATTTTCTTTTTTTAATAAAATATAAATATCTTTTTTACTTTATTATTAATCTAAAAAACTTTACTAATGCACTATTCCACACTTTTTTAATTTAACATTTATTTAAATTCTAAAAATTCTATTCATATTTTAAAACTTCTACATTTAATTCTCTAAAAAACACATGAATTGCACGGCAATCACAGAATATGCATTTCGGCTTTAACTGTCCTCTTCAGTTCCAATTTAGCCATGCTAGAAATTATTTTTTTACTAATTAATATTTACATTATAAAGGAGCATTAACTCTAAAAAATTTTTTTACATTCGAATTCAATTAAAGCAATTATTTACACAAGAATTTTTTAAAAAAACAGCAGTAGATCTTCCAAATTGATAACTTTTTGAAAAACTTTTCATTTCTACAGTGGTTGTAACAAATTATATCATTACTTTTACAAAATTATGATCAATTTTCTTTTTTTAATAAAATATAAATATCTTTTTTACTTTATGTGTTATACAATAATAAAACACACACTATAATATTTACTTTATTATATATCTCTCTACCTCAAGGTGTATGGGGACCGATAACAAATTAATCTATTTTCCATAGTCTTATATGGAAAATATTGTCCCGCAATTTGACAGTTTCTCAAGACATTGCTTTGGTGACAGATTACTGTCAAATTGCGAGGCACCACTGTATTACATTGGCGAGGAATTGTGAGGCACCACTGTATTGGAATTTGAATAAAAATATTTCTTCAATAAATTAATAGAAAAATTAGGTTTCCTTTAAATTAATAAAAAGAAGGAAAAATTTTAGAAAAATTATTATAATTGCAGTACAGGAGAGTGATGATAGATGAGATATACATTAAAAATTTTTTACTCAAATCTTTAATTGTAATAATCTTTCAATATTGGTTAATCCAAAAAGAATTAATTGCAATATCTGATAAAACATTTAGGAAATTACATAGAGTTTGTTTATATTAATTTTAGAAAATTATCTGTGCTTTAACTTTTACTGCTATTCAAATAAACTGCTTAAATATTCGATTTCGCCTAAAAATATGCCTGAAGATGATTCATTGAATCGAAAACGTTTGCATAAATTTATAATAAAAACTTTATTCAACTGCATAAAGTGCTGTTTTTTCCTATTTATTTAGAGATATAAGTGCTTTTAAATAGGTTTAAAAAGAATTGATTAAAACAATTGATGATATGAATTCTATAAGAGTAGAAATCTATTTTAATATTGTATGGAATTATTTAAACATCCAGGTCTCTATTTTAAATAAAAAAAATTTTTTGACTTAAAAAAAATTACAAATATAGTAACTTTTGACTTATTCAATTTCAGAAATGCATGGATGTAAAAGTGTTTATAGAAATTTAACAAAATTTAAATACTAATAAAATTCATTAAACAATTTTAAATTTTTGCAAAAATATCATTTATGGCTTTAAATTTTCTTATCTATGATTTAAAATAGGTTCAGAAATTTCATTTGGGTAATTTTTGATTTATATGGAATTTTTTTGACAAATTAACCATGTAAAGTGGACCTTCTGTACAATAAACACCTTGTTAATCTGGATTAATTGGTGAGAGGTTATCTGGATCAAGTACAAATCCAGATTAGTGAAAAAAGATAGCTTCAAAAGACAAATTTTTGGAACACAAATATGAAAATTTAATAAGTAGTAATGATGAAAGTAAATAAAAATATCATTGTAGATCCTTTATTTAAAAACTATAAAAAGTCATTTATTCATTGATAGTGAACTTAGAAATTGTAAATAATCTTCTCTGAGATTAATATTTTGTTTTTTATATTTGGTCCAGATTATCTGACATCTAGATTGATTGATTGTAACTGGATTAGTGAATGTTTACTATACCTACTTTTACAAAAAAAACAGGCATTAAAATTCATTGCAACACAAATACAGAAAAGTTTTGGAATTCATAAATGATAATATATGTAGGAACTATTTGCAACTCAGATCCATAATTATTACTTTTAAAAAAATTATGATATATTACATATTTTAAAATTTTTTTATTAGCAGTTTGTTGAATTTATGAACATTTGTAAGCAAAAATAAATGTGAATAAATTTTGTTGATTATTGTACAAGCTATTTTTCTAAATAAATTTTCTTTAATAACTTTTAAAAATTGTATATTTATGTTTGTAGTTTAATGACATTATCTGTCTTGATAATATGATCTTGAAAATATAAGAAAAAAATATTGTTTTTAATGAAAATTAAAATATTTACAGTTGCATTCAATAATAACGTAACTAATTTTTGTTAAAATGATTTTCATGGTTAATTTCTATATCTAATTTTGAAAAATATTTAAAATTACTGCTTCATTAAAACAAATTTTTGTTTTCAGTGTTAATATTATTTTTCTGAAAGTAAGTTCTATATTAACCAAACTCTTCATGATACAAATTGATCAGATAATTTTTTATGCTATGTAAGTATAATTATTTATACTTTAATTCCTTTTTATTTTTGATATAATTATAGTCATTCATTGAAAAATTCTTAAATGAAATACATAAATTTTAAATATTAGAATTATTCTCCATTCCAAATAACCAAATTCCATTTTTAAACATTTTACCAGTATTTACAATATTTTCTCACTCTAAGTATATTAAACTCACTGATAGTAAATAAATTTTTAACTTTCATCCTTATTGCTCTATTAAAGCCAAATTTAATATCTATATAATAGAACATAAGATCTTTCCAGAACCTCAGGAAAATACTAAATTGAATAGATTGTACAGTCGGTTCCATAAAGTTTTGTACCTAAGCGGAAGGTGTTCGGCTTCCTTCCATATATACATATATACATATATATATCATGATTTGTAAGACATTTGTTGTTATTTTTTATAAATTTTTCAATTATAGTTTTTATAAACACTAAGTTTCTGATAGTTATAAAAATAAAAAACAGTTTATTTTTGTTCAGTTTTGGATTGTAATCCTGCTTTTTGTATAGGATCTTAATCCTATATAACATGGCTTCATACTACACAAGATTTTACAGGAATCTTAATTAAAGAGTTATACAAGAATTATTTGTATATTCATATTGTATGATATAATTTATCACTTTATAAAGTGTTCCATATATTGCCTCAGTAGTATATGAACAATTTCCTATATACAGGATATTCTATTGAAGTGGCGACAAACTCAGAGGAACAATAGTAGGCATCAAGAGGAACCAAAATTGTATGGAATTCGTTATTGCAAATCACGCTTAGCGGCTGGATGGCCGAGTGGTAACACATTGGCATGCCATGAAGGAGGACTCAGGTTCGCGTCCTGGGTCTGGTCCTGGTTTTTTCGGGGTACTGAACCCAGCCCAGTGATCTCTGTCCTTCACCATCCGGCACCCCTGCATGGGTGTGGGTGCAGCCCGTGGTTGGAACTGGCCCCTTCTCCTTAGTAATCTCCCTGATTGGAAAGGGGATGTAAAATATGCAAAAAAAAAAAAAACATGCTTAGTCAGTGAAAATTGTAAAAATACTTTTGCCTGTGCAATGACATCCACAGCCACCAATTTGAACAACTCTTGTAATAATTTCTCATTGTCCCCTTTCTGACATTGTACTCTGAACAAAACAGACTATGTTCTAAACATGCTGTCAAATAAATGTTTTTGTACTTATTATTGTACTGTTTGTCATCCCCTGCACAACGTCAAATCCTGCATAAGTATTTTCGCAATTTTCACCAACTAAACATGGTTTGCGATAGCATGTTCCATGGCAATTTTAGTTCCAATTGATGCCTACTATCAGCTCCTCCGAATCTGTTACTGCTTCAACAGAACAGTGTGTATAAGAAATTTCTTCTAGATGTTATCAGTTCTCAATGCATCATCAGAAACAATTTATGACTGTAGTTCTTCCAAAATTTATGATTATTTCTTTTCAATGCAGACCCATAGAAAAAATCAATTAGTACAAAACTGGATGATCAAAAAGACCAGATAATTTTTAACAACCAATCAACATATTGCAGAAAGCTACATAATTCTATGAATATGCAATAAAGTTCTAACTGACAGATGTTATTTGTGTTGAATATATCAGCATTTCGCTGGAACTGAGATACTGGGAAAATGATACACTATGTTTGGAAAAACTATTTCTGACATCATCTGGTCACAAAAAACAATATCTATAAATAAGAATTTACCTAACCATCAAAAAATTACCATTATTCATCAATGGACAACAATTTGTTTTATATTTATAGTACTGTTTATTTCAGAGATATGTGCATTTAAAACTGGTACTTAATTATAGAAAAGGATGTACAGTATCTATATCATAATATAGAAATTAATTTCATTTTCATCTAATTATTATGATAAGTTTAAACTCATTTATATATTATTGTTATTTAAATCTGTTTACATTTTATGATATGAAAATTGCGTGTATTTCTATTTCTTAAGTACTTTTATTTTGATTTTATCATCAATTTCATCAAAAATCTTGATAAATCATTTGAACAAAAAATGGCAAAAATATTCAAGAAAACTATTATTATTTACTGTGTTATTTATAACTACAATATTTTATATACATACATTGCACATTTAAATTTATGTTGTTGTTATCCTTTTCTTAAACAGATTCTGTATTTTAAGCTGCTTAATTTTAAAATTAATTTTGTAATGAATAGATATTTCTGTTCTAATCTGATCAGTTATTCTTATTCAAATGCATTTCATATGCTATTGATGATGATCATGTACTCAATTAAAACATTTCAGAATAAATAATTTTTCATTACTTCTATGACTAATATTTATTCCAAAATAACTGTCAAGAAGTTTCAAATATCTGATATTTGAAACTTCTTGAATATTTATAAGATATTTGTGCTTGTTTATTTTGTATTACTGTATTTCTTCTAGTCTAGGCATGATTTGAGATAATCTAGAGAGCTCTAATTCTGAGTCTTTTTTTCTTTTTTAATATAAATCATAGTCAAAAATTCTAAGTCACACATACACTGACGGAAAAAAAAATCCCAACACCAAGAAAAAATTATTGTAGAGTAATGAAATTTGGACAATGCATTTGTGTAGTTAACATGTTTAATTGATTAAATTTTAAAGTTTTATACTGTATTAGAACTAATACTTAAAAGAATTAACAGTAACTTCTGAAATTTCAATTTTAAACTTCTATCTGAAATTAAAGATATTAATTCCTTTCTTTGAGAAATAAATCAAAAGATATTCTTCTTTGAAGAATAATCAGAAATGGGTTTATTATTCTGTCATATTTTTCAATTTGCAAACTTGAAAAGTAACTTTAAATTTTGAATCAGTATTTATAAATGTTTTCTTATAATGTATAAATAAACTTCCACTTGTATTAATGGTATAACAATAAATCAGCCATATTATTGTTATACGTTTTCTTATAATATCAGTTACAGATTTTGTGGTATTTTTATTGACATATAGAAATATTTCTAAATTATTTTCAGTTGTTTTGATAATCTAAAGAAAGATATTTTTTCTCAAAAGCAAATAATCTATCATCCTGTCCTTACATAAATATTTTGATTATATTCAAATAGAATTCTTAGACACAACTCAGAAATGAAAATTATTTATATAATTTTCATTTCTGAGTTGTGAAACCATAATGATCAGAACATGCACTACTACAGCTTCTTGGTCAGCTATTTTGATTTTTCAAATTTTGTAACAGACAACAGAGTTTTTGCTAAAAATTTAATCATATTGTATTGTATAACTATGCACAAGATTTTGAAATACTTTTTTATGAATGTTTAGCATTAATTTATTACAATCAATGTTCATATTTTTGATTTTTTTTGATAATTTGAATTTGGGAAAACTCAGAATTCTGTAAACTTGTAAAATAAAAATTCACAAGTTAAGAACTAGCTGTATTATAATTATATGTTTATAATTCGTCAAAAAGAAACTATTCTTTAACTCTATTATTCATAAGATTGCGATTCATTCATAGTTTTATATAGATTTTTAAATCAATACATTTTTATAAAATTACCCAAATGATTCTAATATGGGTTTTTATGCAGTTTCTATATAATAATTGTATTTGTCTTTATCGAGATATTATTGAATTACATTTGTTACTTTTATCAATGAATTTCTGAATAATGAATAGATTAAAAAAAAATCAGTCCTTTGAATTTTTTTATGAAAGATTTTACTTTAAATAAATAAATATATAATTCATGTAAGATGATAATTTTATAAATTGCAAAAATAGAATTTTAATTACTTAAATATGTAAAATGATAAACTAATAATAAAATAATTTATTTATTAAAGAAATTTAAAAATTTGAAAATATCCACTATATATGCAAAATAAAAAAAAAATATAATTAAAATGCAGTGTTATCTAGATTTTACATTTTCCAGGGGGGAAATGAAAATGGAATAAAATGAGGGAAAATGTAAATTAAGTGAAAAGCGATTTATACAAAATATCAGGTCATTCAATAAATAATATTGTCTTTTTGCACATGTGAAGAAAACAAACAAAATTTACCTGGAACAGATCTTTTAATCATCATAATAAGTGCCTTTAGTAGTTACAACCTTTTCTTACCATTCAATAAGTTTCTAAATGCCAGATTTAAAGAAGTTGATGGATTTCAATCCAAAAAACTCAAAGTTCAGTACACCTCCTTAATATTTTGAATTTTTTCAGCAAGATGGTGCTCAAGGCTGCAAAACAGATGGTAATCTGATGGCTGAGGTCAAAGAATATGCTGAATAGGAAAGTTTTTCCCATTTGAACTCTGCAACTTAGCACAAGTTATTCTGGCTGTGTGTGATTTCGCATTGTTATGCTGAATAAGCACACTTTTACAATTAAAGAATGCCAGATGTTTTCCTGCAAGGCATTGCATAGATGCTGATAGTAGATTTCCACTGTAATAGTTTGGTTTGGTAGAAGAAGCTTGTAATGGATTATGCCTTGCATATTCCACCAAATACTTAGCAAAACCTTATGTGGAAAATGTCCAGACTTAGTCATTATTGTAGGCACAGTCCATTTAGGAAGCCACTGATATTTACATTTAATGTTATGGTACAAAATCCATTTTTCATCTCCCATAACCATTCTATTCAAAAATGGCTTCCTCTTTTCATGGGAGAACAAGGAAGTGCAAATGCAAGGAAGTACAAACTACTGCAGATTTTGCAACGTGAGCTCTGGGGTAATCACTTACCTGCTTTTGACACATAAATCAAGGTATTGTAGATGCCTGTGAATAGTTGAATGGGATGAATGGACTATTGTGATCAATTTATTGATTGTTGCTTCTGGATTCCCCTCAATAACAGCTCACAGATCATCATTATCAAACTCAACAGGTCATCCTTCATGTGGCATATCCATAGAGGTCCTGTTCTCCAATTGGAATTTCTGGAACTATCTTTGACATTTCTGACATTCAGGGTACCCTGCCCATATATGCTATTTATGTTTTAAGTTACTACAGTCACTGTATATCCTTGGTTAAACTCATACAGCATAATATGTCTTATGTGCTCTTTAAACACTGCTATTTCCTATGCACTTTAACAGCACAAGGGATGCACATATAACTATTGTTCTCTGTCTCATGTTACATGAAGAGCATGCTATGTGATGTTTCATCATGCCCTTAGTCTACTTCATCATCTAGTTGCCAGAAGGAGCAATTTTGTGGGACATGAGAAAGGTGATATTATTTACAGTATGACCTGATACATAATAAACAAAGTCTTGATTCAGGAAACAAAATTAACACACAACTAGCAGCTCATTAATCAAACCAAGATAATCATTTTGGTTCAATTAATAAGCTTCTTGTTGTATATTTATACAAAATACAGTATTACTCTGATTTTTTATGATAGTGTTTGAAGTCAAAACAGGTAATCCAAGTTCTTTAGTGAGAGAGATTCTTGTTCCTGTATATGAATTTACTTTTTTAAAATAGAAACTTTCATTTCAAGTGGCAAAGCATTTTCTTTCTTTCTTTTTCTGCCATTATTAAATTAAAACTATGTAACTTAAATAATTTTAAAAATTTTAGTTCAATAACAATATTACTTAACAAAACACTTGATCAAAAGTTGAATTTTAAGAGTGAAGTAACAGTTTAGTACAAACAAAAACACACACAGAAGTCTAAAAACACAAAGTAGAAAATAAAGTTATTGCATTTGAAATAACTAATCTGAAAATACAAAGTTAATCCATCTGGTAGAATGAAAATAAAAGCAAATGTAAGCATATCAAGAGCAGGAGAAAAAATATACAGTAATGGCAAAAGCACTTGTTACCAAGGTTACTGTGCCATCAGATTCACTTTTTACACAAGCTCGAATTCATGCACACAAAATTCATTATGATAATCATACAAAGCATGTAAATACTTTATTTTATGATCAAGTTACCAATGTGTTGTAAAATACAGGAATTTCAATCTTATGATATTGTAAATTTCTGGAAAATTTTGTATTAATTTATATGAAATTAATCAGGTCCATTTATATATTTTAAATGCATACTATAGGAAAACATTAAATGTAATAATAAAATAAAATTCAGGTTACATTGTATTAAAAT